>KE508188.1:74027-84911 GCA_000441515.1 Elaeis oleifera | reverse complement strand
GGGCCCCTCACACAATCGGACCTCCCCAGCAAACAGCCTTCAAACAAGTTTCTACATCAGGCCAACTCCAGCCGAACTTCACCAACCGGAAGTCTCCACCCGGGCTTCTACGACAAGATGATTTCAACCTACCACGCCAACACCTAAGGTACCTGTCGATAGCGGTTTCATCAACAACCACGGAAACATCGAATTCTCCTCAGACATCCGAGTTTCCCTCAGACAGAGAGTTATTCCACTCCTCCAGACACTCTCCACCGAGCTTCGGCCGACAGGCTCATACCCCCTGACGGGTCACAGTGATGACCGCGATTCTACTCCACCTCCTGTAACGGATTCCACGCGGCTCCATCATGCTCTGGCAAGTCACGACAACAGACACCACTCCACGCTCCACAACAAACTCCACGTGGCAAGCCCCGGCGATAGCCACGATTCCATCCCACTACTCTCCGTAACAAACCATTCATGGCCCTGAGCGGCCCACCACCAGACGGTTGCAGACGTCGCTGTCGATTTGTTACGCCCTCTCCCTATAAATAGGGACCCCCAGATACGTTATTTCTAAGCTCTAGTCTCTTCAAAAATTCTGCTAAAATTTTCGTTCGAGCACTCCATTCTTGTTGAGACAGAGAACTGACTTGAGCGTCGAAGGATCTTGCCGGAGCAACCCCAACTCCGGTTTAGACTTCTTTTTGCAGATCCCGGCAGCGACCGCGGCATCCTCGACTCCAGCTTTTCCGACGCCGATGGATTTCTGCACCAACATACCCTATAAATAATCAAGTCACTTAGTGCATAAGCTCCCAATGTGAGCTCTACTACTACTCAGACATCATAGCCATACAAGAACTCTCATTCACTTGTAGACTCATTACCGACTCTTCTTTAGCTGGGATATTAAATAAAGGATTTTTGTACACATACCCTTTTAAATATTGGAATTTGCATGAATATCCTCTCAAAATTGATATTTATATATGTATATATATATATATCCGTATAAATATTATTTCATGTATATACCATTCTTTTTTCTTTTTCTTACATATATCACCATACCACCTAATGCCATTAAAAAAAATTAACAATTTAAATTAAATGATTGAAATATCATTAATAAATAGTCATACAAAAAAAAATTATAAGAATATATATATACAAATAACAACTTTGTGAGGATATTAATGCAATTTCACATATTTTGAGGGTTTACACACAAAAAATTTTAATTTATTTTTTATCTATTTCAGCTTATTTAATACTTAGATTAATCTAATACTCACTCAATGTTTCTGTAAAAAATATTGCTCAGAGAAAAGATAATTTTATAATTTAAAAATTTTAACTTAAAAAATGGAACTTTGGCTAATGATATCAATTGAATTGTCATGTTAAAAGTATTCATAAAAAATAATATTTGTAAGAGTATGCACAAAAATATCAATTTGAGAGTGTATTCACATAATTCCAATATTTAGGAGGATTTACGCAAAAATTCAAGAATTTTTTGGGTGTGTACTCTCCTAAATATATAAAATTACATTAGGAAGCTTGTAAAGTTACTATTTGCATCAATACCTTTATAAATATTATTTTATATATTTATTTATTAAAATATTTTAGTTATATTAATTTTAAATTGCTAATTGTGCAATATTGTTGATAGTATGGATATATATTCCAAAAGGGAACAAAAAAAAAAAAAAAGGCTATACATGCAAAATAAGTGTTTTAATGAAGGTATATATATGTAAATTTTAATTTTAGGAAGGTATTTATGTAAATTCAAATATTGGAAATGACATATACATCAAAAACCCTTAAAATAAACAATACTCTAATTAATAAATAATTAATTAAAAAATCCCCGTAGAAAAATGGAACTCACAATGACTCAACAGTTGCTACGATTTTATAGGTGCCGGCTCATCAAATTTCAAACCCTCGAAGCAAAGACTTTGCCACTGTTAATTCAGAATGTCACGTAATGAAACGTGTCTCCAAGCGACAGTTTCCTTGGATTTTCTACCTTGTTACGTCTTAAAGGTTGAACCCACGCCACCACCCACGCGGCAACTGCAGCATTTCATCATGCCGTCCCTGTCTACCAACAGCGCCAGTTGATGCCATCACCAGTTCCCCCCGCCCAGCATCACACGGAAAGGGAGAAAGTCTCATCATTTCATAAAAACTGTCTAATTAGCCAATGATAGAACGGAACGGAAATCTATTCTATTAGCCTTCCCATATTGAAGTAATCACCGATTCACCGGTTCCCACTTCCCAGCATCACACGGAAAGCCAGAAAGCACTCATCCTTCCATAAAAAAAAAAAAACTGTCCAACTAGCCAATGATATATAATGGAACGGAAATCTATTCTATTAGCTTTCCTATACTCCATTATATATATATAAGAGGGTGGAAGGATGCTTGGCAAGGGAAAGCGCCACCATTAACAATATAACCAAAATACAAAACTAAACAAAAGAATCACCTCTGTATAATAATAATATGAGAAGAAAGAATCAAAAAATGTAGGAATTACTGCCGCGTGCGCTGGAGCCGGGAACCAATGGTCTTGAGCTCGAATCTCTTGACAGAGCCGGCGAGTTGTCGGAGGTGGGATCGAGGACGTAGGGCGTGCCCTCGAAGGTGAGGGTGGTATCATTAACAACACCTTGCAAGGATCACTTCTTCTGCTATGGTTCCATGGTAGTGGAAGTATGTAATCCTGCTTTCTGCCTTGCGGAGGCTCCTCCCTGCTATGTTCTGTGACAAGTGCACGCCTGTCGCGAAGGCATTACGGGGCTGGATCGCGTACTTGCGATCCCTTCTCACTCCTCTCTTCACATCTCTGTAGACCAGCTTCTCAAAAACCCACATCCTAACACATCGGAAAGAATTGTATTCAGATCATCATAACCGAGAATGAGGGCATTCAATCACATATTACAAGAGAACAACTGAAATGCAAAAATTTTAAAAGCAAGCAACAAGTACTGGCCGTTGTTTCAGGCGAGGCATTATATAATCCATCATTCTTCTAATCCCCCCACCAACCATATGTGGAATCGGTCATAGATAGCAACAGAGATTCCAGAGCAAACAGAGAGAGAGCAAGTTGGTGTTCAAGCTATCTTTAGTTTATCTCCAAGAATAATGAATGAAATATATTGCATACAGTAATACAGTAGCCCCACAAATTCGTATATATCTCCCTCAACCATTGTCCTAAGAACTTCCACCAGAAACAGACACTCAAGACAGTTCAGGCAACAGCAAGCAAACAGCTATTTCAGCAAAAGGACATATGAGAAGCAGACATATTGCTGAATTGTTCGTATATACTTCAATCAATTCCAAACACGAGCTTGAATAACAAAACACTAATTAGAGGTAATAAGAGAATAAAAAAAAATGCATTCTCTGTTCTTAATCATAAGAACAATATGACATCTCGTCTCAAACAAGTATTCTTATTCTTGATTAAGTTAATATTAGAAGCGCCACCAACAGAAACATACACTTTATGGCACATTTCACACCATAAAAGAAATAGACAATTGAATAAAACAGTAGCAGAAGCAGAGAACCGGAAATCTTTCTAAATCATTCATATGACCATCAGTTCCAACCACAAGCATGGGCACAAGTACTACTGTTACAACCAAAGTAGGCCACTAAAATCTAATTCATAATTCCTTATTAGCTAGGAGGTATTAAATAAATACTGTACAAACGGCAATGTAGATCATTTAGAAGGAATTATAGCTCACCTTGGGGTATTCCCGGCGTCCTGTGAACGACAGAGCTTGCCAGACATTGGCATCTGCTCGAAGGTGAACTGAGTGTAGCCGGAAAGCGAGTCAAGGACCGACTTGAGGGTGGTCTTAGGCTGCACATAGATGAACTCATCGCAATCGAAGAAAACATCCATTTAGCCATGAACCTGTATCTTTGCAAGCAATCGTTCACCACCAGGAATTGGTTGTGGTAGTAGCCGTCGAACCGCTCCTGCTCCCTGATATCCTGCAGCGTCACGAACCCCTTCTCGATCCACGGCCGGAGAACCTCCATCACCCCGGGTGGACGCCGCCGGCGTCGTGGATCACAAAGTGGGATTTCTCGCCGAAGAGCTTTGCATGGTAGGCCATCCATTCCCTTACCCTATGGGGATTCAGATTCCCGTAGAGAGACGATCCACAGTAGAGGTAATCATACTGCGGCGGTGAGGAGAACACGGTCACGTTCACGCTCCCGGGGGCTTCCTCGAGAGCGACAAATCTCTCCTCCGTATCGAGTGCCGTATCGCCGGTTGTGGCGGCGACGATCAGGAGGCCGCCGGATCCGTCGGCACCCACGTCGGTGGGGAAGGTACAGTTGACGACGACGACGGTGTAGACGCGGCCGTAGCCCCAGTCCGGGAGGATCTTGTAGCCAGTGACGGTGACCGAACCGTTCGGATCGCCGTACGGGACCCACTCGCACCGGAACGCGGGTTGGCGAACACGTGGAGCGGCTTGGACCCGAGTCCGATGACTGCAAAGGTGTTATTACCGCCCCGGTAGGCCCCATCTGGACGAAGAGGTACGCAGCGGAGCCGACCGGGTTGAAGGCCCTCCTCACCACGGAATCCGCGGTTATCTCCTCGTTTTTCAGAGTGTGAGAAGTCGGTACAGAGGAGGGAGAGGAGAGATTTAGGGGTGGAGATTGGGAGGAGAACGTAGTGGAGAGGTCGGTGGAGGAGAGGCGGAGAGTGTAGCGGAGGAACTGGACGGCGGTGGCGAGACAGCAGAGGAGGAAGAGGGAGATAAGGAGAAACTTCATGTCGGCGCAGTGCCAGACCACCCGGACGAGCACGTTCCGCTCACCCGCTTTCTCCCCGTCCCTTGCCATTCTAACCTCCAGCGGCCCTCACCATACACAAACAAAGTAAGAGGAGGCAAAGAACTCCGCAGCTCTGCTTTCTGGGTGGGCTGGAAGGGTAGCTGGATAGATGCCTTTCTTTTAGGAGGAACTCTCTCACCCTCATACACTAACACTCAATCTCAATTCTTCTAAGAAGGAGAAAGGAATAGGGGAGAGCGGTCCCTGCTTAGGTTCTGGAAGGAAGGGGAAAGGTTAAAAGGGTGGAGGAAGATCTACTCTACAGAAAAAAATGGGAGGGTTTTTTTTTTCCTAACATAAGTATGCGTTTCATATGATAGGAAAGAAGAGGAAAGGAAAAAAATTAAGCTAGAAAGAACGAATGCGGGGCGTTGCTCTCGGCCGCGGCACGTGGGCGGGCAGGTCGCGTCTCACCCCTCCGGTGGGTCAGCCTGCCTTTGATGACTGAGATGGCTCGTGGTTTTATTGGTTTCCTTCGTAGGTGTTCCTCCGCGGGGGCAGGTGGGGTGGTCCCAGCAGACATTTTCACATCCTAAGATATTCCGGCCGGCCGCACCGAGAAAGATTATAAAAAAAGAACGACCGGATTTTATTTATTTTTTTGGTAGAAGAATGACCGGATTAAACGCATCAGTCTGTACAATAAATTCAAGACTTACTGTTCGTCGTTGCAAGGTGGTTTGCAAAATAAGGGTAACACATTAATTGATTTTCATACTTGACATTATAAATTTTTAAAATTAAAGGAAAATATGGAAAACTTAGGCAATATATTAATATGTATTGATGATCTCTTTACATATATTAGTTTTAGAAAATAATTTGAAGTACCAGATAGCGCTTTTACCAAAATAACAAAAAATATCAGCTAGCGTACATGAAAAGAATTCTCTGGTTTATCTAAATTTGGCCTGGCAACTCAGTGTTCAATTTTCTCTAAATTCCCTAACTTCATCAATTCAGTAATTCAATCGTATATCAAGGCAGGAGCAACTTTACACACGCCATAGTATTATTTCGCAATTTATGTCTGTGAATGTAACAAAAGCCAAGATATCAAACGTCCGGAAAATCTTTCTGCATAATTGATGGCATCATGGCGGCATGCTATGTTGTTGAATGAATGACACGTGTGAAATTGCAATGAATTTATCTGAAAATTGCTATTTCTTCTAGTTCAATTATTAGTGTAAATAAATGCTGGTGGATTAAACTTAATATTTGAATGTTGTGCATTCATCCCATCAACTAATACATATTTATTCTTCAAAAGTTATCTGAGCATTCTCATACTTTTCCCAAAGTTAACTTGGGGGAGGAAAATCAAGCGGAAGGCATTTTTTAGAGAAGCAAATATATGAACTAAGATAACTATTATCATGGACTATAGATATTGTTTGAAAAACAGCAAACTTGAAACTCTCACTTTAAGATGCACTTTTCTCTCTAGATATCTAGAAATTAAAAGAAGAATTTAGAGGCCCGGTTGATTCAAGGATTAATTTTGATAATTATAAAATAATTAATTTGGTTATTAATACTTATATATATATTTTTAGAGTAGTTTAAAATATGTTTCAAGAAAATCCGAGAAGTTTGAACAATTAGAGATGCATGGATAAATTTAGAGGATCAATTTTTTTTCAAAGTTGGAGATAAAATTGAGGAGTTTTAGAGATTTCAAAAGCATGAAAGCTGACATGAGATGCATAGGAGGCAATCCTTAGATGTCCAATGATCAAAGCATTGAAGATTCAAGGATTCGAATATTAAGAATCGACTATAGAGGACAAAGGGTCGACCCTTAGGTCCACCTCTGCTCCTAGAGGCTGACTGGCATGCATGGAATAGACTAATGTGCCATGGCAGGAACAAATTAAGAGTTCTCTTCTCTATTTTTTCCTGTGTGTCGACCAATAGATTGACCCTTGAGCCCAAAGGTCGACCTGCAAATCGACCCCTCTACTCTAGGAGATCATAGTGATAAGTTTTTAATGATAAAAGTGGAATTTAATGCGTCCTAATCATTTCATAACGGCCTCCAATGGTTAGTATTGGCTCTTCAACAACTATTCAGCATATATCAAAGATAAGAAGAACAACATTATTGCATTAAAATATTAGAGAAGAAAGCAAGGGGAATCACTTCCTCATGTTCCAACTCCATCCACTTCTCCAAGCCCAACAGAAGATTTGAGGTTTGAGCTGAAAAGCATTGGCGCCGCCACCGGCTCCAACAAAGAGATGGATCCAAGGAGGCTGCGAAGCCCCTCCACCACCACAATTGGATCAAAGAGAGGGTGAAGCCATCCAAGAGATAGCCAGCATTCCTTCGGCATGGTAGAGAGTTGAGCTCCATCAACCATGTGAACATTAACCCCATAACACCACCTCTGACGGGAGCCAACAGAATCTCCTTTGAGCCTCACCATGGAGCAGATCCAAATGGAAGAGAAGTAGTTAGAAAGCAACGTACGTTACATCAGGCCTCCACTGCCTAAAGCATACGAAGGATGGACGATAGTCAGACCTTGCAAGAGTGTGCTATTCTATAGGAAACCTTACCTGTACAAGACCAATCCCACTAAAGAGAGAGCTGAGAGAATTGTAATAACTCCTTTGGACCTTGGACACATTCTTATGCAAAGTTCTTCAAGGCATCCCATCTCCCAGAGGCATGGGGCCATCCTGCCCCTCCCATTCTCTTCCTCAATGGCGTCGCATTGTTAGACAGTATAACAACCAATGTTCGTCCCTTGCCCTTAACTATCCTCCTGGAGGACTCATCAAGAATGGATTATGCTTTAGGTGTAATGAGCCCCTGACCCAGGATTATGCGCCAAGAATCATGGCAACCGTCGCATATTTATAAAGAAGCATGCAAATATTTCAAATAGATATCAATACAATATAGTGATATTAATTAAAATACTAAAGTCAAAATTTAAATTTATTAACCAAATCAAACAGTATCCAAATTCAAATGTCTTACATCAAATAAGTCCCACTAAAATAACAAAACAAATGTAAGTTCAATGAAGCTGATAGTGGCAAATTTTGTCTTTAAACTCTCTCCCAAATAATGCCTAGGTTCATAATCAATTATCTGAATCTGAAAAGAAAGAGAGAGGTGATGAGCTTGATAACTCAATAAGCAATGAATATCTTAACTAGACATTTCAAATATTATCACAAGATATAATATTCAAAATAATACCATGAATAAGCATAAGAATATATTTATGCTTACTTAAATGAATCAAATATTTTCAATATTCATATGCATGTATAATCATAAATCCATTTTGAATCAAAAGGAATATATCTCAACAGATTT
The DNA here is from genome assembly GCA_000441515.1 of Elaeis oleifera. Taxonomy (NCBI): domain Eukaryota; kingdom Viridiplantae; phylum Streptophyta; class Magnoliopsida; order Arecales; family Arecaceae; genus Elaeis; species Elaeis oleifera. The sequence goes on along the minus strand of KE508188.1, from coordinate 76,682 downwards.
AACAACAACCACACTAATCGTTATGGCAGGGCCAGAATAGAACAATGAGCTCAAACAAGGTACCAATGCATAACCCTCATTGGCATGATCTAGAATCCAATGCATAATCTCCACTGGCAGGGTCTAGAGTCCAATACACAATCTCCATTGGTAGAATTTAGAGTCTAATGCACAATCTTCATTGATAGAATCTAGAATATTATTAGGTTGAGAGTACAAAATCCGATCTATATCAAAGTACTTTTACAAATAATATATATATATATATATCATAATTTAATTGAACATATGCATATTTTATCAATAAATCATAATATTCCAGAAATCACTTTTCATTTAAAATACAGTTTCATAAATCATGCATAATTTTAAAGACCAACTATTTACTTTTAAAATAAATTATGAAATATCTCGAAAAGATGGTTTATTACTTACTTTTCACAGAACATTGAATAAACTGATCAATTAATTTTGAAAAAATTCTTCAGAATTTATTATTCAAAATTATAATCTTGCATTAATTCTAATTCATAATTAAATCAAAATAAAATTCTAAATCAAAAAACCCCACTTACGATTAAACTGAAAATTGGATGTGCTTCATCGATTAGATTTCTAGGATAAAACCAAATTAGAACTAGCTAATCATGGAAGATGGATCTCCAATTTTACTAATCCTAAGAAAATAGAGAGAGACAATAAGCATAGTAGAGAGAAAAATATTGAAGAGAGAGAAATAATCTAGAGACAGAAAGTCTATAGAGAGAGAAAGTAGAGAGAGAAAGAGACTAGAGAGCAAAGAGAGAGAAGGGAGAGAAGAAAAAATAATTTTTTTCTTTTTTCTTCTTTTTTCCTTCTTTCTCTCTCCTTAATGGAATAGAAGAACTCTTCTTCCCCTTGGTCCCGAAGCTACGAGGTTCTCTTCCTAGCTAGCAACTCTTATGAGTAAAGGAGCAGAACCTCCTAGCTGGCAACTCTTATGACTAAAGGAGCAGACCCTAGCAGCGACCATGACCCAGGTCCCACGACCAGTGGTGGCAAAGGATGCTAGAAAGTCAAGGACGAAACACAAAAATAGGAGAATCTAAAATCAGATGTTTCAAGAGATTTTTGATAGTAAATTAAGCAAAAATTCCAACTTAAAATCTATAGAAGATTGAGGACAAGATGATTGATGAGATTTACTTAGTTTTGGATGGGATTTGATCTAGTTCTTGATTGGCAAAGCAAAAATAATCTACCAAAAACATAGAAAGAAAGATGAAAAAATAGAGGGATTAAATGATTTTTGTGGGGAGAGCTAAGAGATTAAGGCCTTTATATAGACTTCTAACAGGGAGCAATTTGAATTCATTTTCAACTAGAATTCCTGATGGATTTAGGACTTTTGGTCAAAAGAAGAACTCCTTCGAGAGTTCCTCATGTTTTCCCTAGCTCCCATGTAATTCCAGCATGTGCAAAGCACGTGCTTGCTAATTTCAATTTTTTCTTCTTTTTTAACTGTTGGTAGGTTTAAATTTGTGTATTATATTCTTCCTCTGTAAAAAAAAATTCATCTTCGAAATTTGTTACTTGTGTTTTCAAGGAGCTGTGGATATTTTATTTCATTTAATCCTCCAGTTCCTATGTATCTACTCTTTCTGGGATGACTCCATTACACTTTAACATAAGGAATAACACAGTATTTTAGCACTTGATCTTTATGATCCACTATCCACATTGGATATTCTTCATATGATAAATCCTTCTCAATTTGCAAAGGCTTAAGTTCCATGATATGGGTCTGGCATATACTTCTTCAACATAGAAACATAGAAAACATTATGCACTTCGTTAAGTGAAGGTGGTAAGATAATTCAATAGGCCATCTCACCAACTTTTCTAAAATCTCAAATGGTTCAATATATCTGGGATTTAGTTTCCCCAAATATTAAACCTCAAAACTCCTTTCAAAGGAGATACTTTAAGAATACATGTTTCCCAATTTGGAACTCTAACTTTGGTCTTCGAACACCTGCATAACTCTTTTGTCTATTCTAGACTGCTTGAATTCATTCCTTGATTAACTAAATTTCTTGATTCTTTGCTATACAATTTCAGACCCCAATAATCTTTACTTACCAATATCATCCCAATGAATCGATGACCGAAATCTTCTATCATATAATGCTTCATAAGGTGCCATTCGAACTCTAGCCTGATAATTGTTATTAGAAGCGAACTCCATCAAAGGTAAGTGCCCATCCCATGAACCTTTCATATCCAAGATATTGGTTCTCAGCATGTCTTCTAAGATATAAATAGTTCTCTCTGACTGGCTATCAGTCTATGGATGAAATGCTATACTAAAATTCAATTTAGTCCCTAAGGCTTTATGCAAACTCTTTCAAAACTGTGATACGAATCTGGTGTCCCAATTTGAAACTATTCTATGTAGCCTCACAATTTCCTTAATGCATAACTTTGCTATCTTTCTAGATTGAAACCACCTCTAATTAGCAAGAAGTGTGCAAACTTTGTTAATCTATCTACAACTACCCAAAATGCATCGTTACTGTTGGATATAAAATATCCTCAGCCGAAGTTCTCGACAGGTGGCACCAATCCGTGCTTCTCCAAGATGGGTTCTTCAGTCGCCTATCAGATTGCTCCAGG
>KE508184.1:14802-28947 GCA_000441515.1 Elaeis oleifera | reverse complement strand
ATTTATAGTTCTAAAGACTTCATCACAACACAAGAGTTCTAGCAAGAAAGATGTAACTTTATGATGAAAAATATCAAAATAACTTTTATTCATTGATAAATAATTTATATACATATTACAAAAGGAGCATAATCATCTAAATAATTGATTTTAGGATATATTTCTTAATAACTTCCATTTGGACTAAAGTCAAATGGGGCAGTATCTTATGTCCATCTTCCACTTGTGATCATCGAACTCTTTGATCCGGAGAGCTTTAACGAAGGAGTCGGTTAGGTTCTTCTTTCTATCAATCTTCTGAAGCTCGACATCACCTCTTTCTATGATCTAACATACAAGGTGATAGCGATGCAGAATATGCTGGTGTGACTTTAGTTCTTTCACTTGAGCTATGGCTCTAGTGCTATCGTAGTATAGCGAAACAGGACCATAAACCGAGGGTGTCACTCCAAGCTCGATGATAAACTTCCACAACCATACAGTCCCCTTTGCAGCATCAGATGCAATAATATATTCTGCTTTGCATACTGAACCGATCATATTATGTTTCTTGAAAGTCTTCTAGCATATTGCTCCTCCATTAATGATAAATATGTAACCCAATATGCTTCTGCTGTCATCATTGTCTGATGAAAAACTGAAATCAGTGTATCCCATAAGTTTCAAATCAGTATCCCCATAGATAAGTCATTGGTCTTTAGTATTTCTCAAACACTTAGAGGTTATTTTACAACCTTCCAATGATTCTTGCCTAGATCTAACTGATACCTACTCACTACCCCTAGTGAATAGGCCACATCTGACCTCGTACACATCATGGCATACATGATAGATCCCACTGTCGAAGCATATGGGATTCTACTTATACACTCTCTTTCCTAAGGGGTTATCGGACAATCCTTCTTGGAGAGAGTAATTCTATGACTAATCGAAAAATAGCATTTCTTGGAATTTTCTATGTTGAACCGTTTCAACATAGTATCGATGTATGTGGATTGAGACAATCCAAGTAACCTTCTAGATCTATCTCTATAGATCTTCATCTCTACGATATAGGATGCTTCTTCCAAATCTTTCATGGAGAACTATGATGATAGCCATAGCTTTACATTTTGCATAACTGGTATGTCATTTTCTATTAACAGTATGTTATCTATATAGTACAAGAAAATGACTACAGAATCACTAGTCCATTTGTAGATGCAAGGCTCTTCTCCATTTTTAACAAAGCCATACGTTTTGATCACCTTATCAAAATGCATGTTCCAACTCCTAGATATCTGCTTCAGTCCATAGATGGATCTATTTAGCTTGCACACCTTAGATTTGTCTATGGATATGAATCCTTCAAGTTGAACATATACACCTCTTCTTTAGCTCACCATTTAGAAAAGTGGTTCTGACATCTATTTGTCAGATCTCATAATCTAAGTGTACTGCTATTGCAAGTATAATTCAGATGGACTTGAGCATTGCTACATGAGAGAATGTCTCATCATAGTCAATACCATAATACTGATGGTAATCCTTAGCAACTAAATGGACTTTATAGGTCTCTACCTTTTCATCCGCTCCTTTTTCTTTTTGAAAATCCACTTGAACCCTATGGATTTAATCTCTTCGGATAGATCAATTAGTGTCTATACACCATTGGCCTTCATAGACTCCATCTCAGATTTCATGATCTTAAGTGATTTTTGAGAGTCGGGCCTTTGCATGGCATCCATATAGGTGATTGGATCCTCATTATTCTCATCTAGTTCGACAGGATCACCATCCCGAACTAAGAAATCATAGTATATATGTGGTTGATGTGGTACTCTACCGGATCTCTTTAATGGTGTCTCTACAGGCTCTAGATTCGATTCTCCAATCAAATTTGATTCTGTATGTGTCAGTTCTTCTATCTCATAAACTTCACTAAGTTTAATTTACTGACATTAGTTCCTTCTCCAAAGAACTTCTTTCTAAAAAGACTATCCTATTACTGACGAATACCTTTTGTTCTTCAGTGAGATAGAAGTAGTATCTTCTAGTTTCTTTCAAGTACCCTATGAAGAAGCATTTATTAAATTTTGATCCAAGCTTATCTGTCTTTAAATGCTTGACATAAGTTGGACACCTCAAATCTTAAGGTGCGAGAGCACTGGCCTACACTCTATCCATATCTCATATGGAATTTTATAGATAGACTTGTTTGGAAGCTTATTAAGTATATAGCAGGCTGTTTCAAGAGCAAATCTCTAAAAGGAGATTGACAAATTTGCAAAGCCCATCAAAGACCAAACCATATCTAATAGTGTTCGATTCCTCCTTTCTGACATCCCATTATGTTGTGATATTCTAGGAGGAGTCCATTGAGAAAAATTTTATTCACTTCTAGATATTTCAGAAAATCATTAGTGAGGTATTCACCTCCTCAGTCTAATCGAAGAGTTGTAATACTCTTCCCAGCCTATTTTTTACTTCACTACGGAATCATTTGAACATATCAAGTGATTTGAATTTATACTTCATAAGGTAGACGTACCCATACCTCGATAGGTCATCTATAAATATAATGAAGTAATAGTATCCTCCTTTGATGCCTATGTTCATAGGTCCATATACATTACTATGTACTAGACCTAGAACATCATTGGCTCATTAATCTTTTTTCTTAAAAGGTGATTTAGTCATCTTACCAAGTAGACAGGATTCATAGATCGATAATGATTCACAATCATTAATTCAAGGACACCTCCTTGATTAACCTGTCTATCCTACTCTTATTCGCAAGATCCAGCCTATAATGCCAAAGGTAGGAATCACTGACATTATCTATCATAGGATATTTATTCGATGTGTACATTACATCAATAGGCCAAGATATTAAGTATATACCATGTTTTAATTATCTTCGCATAATTGTAGTATCATTCATAATGATATCACAAAAATCATCTTTTATTAAAACTTAAAATCAAGTTTGGCCAAAAGGCCTACAAAGATGACATTCATCATAAAAGAAAGACAATAATGACACTTATCTAATACGACACTACTAGACTCGAAAACAAGCTGCATAGTTCTTAAAGTTAGAACTAAACAAAGCTTCCACCTCCAATGTTCAGGAACCGCTCTCCTTCTTTAAATTTTCTACAGACCTGCAGTCTCTACAATGAATTGCAAATATTAATCAAACTTTTGATATGCAATACTTAAATAGTAGCATCATAATAAAGAAATTACAAGAAATTATCATATAAGTACCTTGTGAAGCAACTGATTGCTTATTCCTCTTATTCTTTGACTTGTTTAGGTCAAAGAAAGCTATATATGCAGGATAATTCTTTTTCTAATAATCTAACTTCTTGCAAAAGAAGTATTTTGTCTAGCTCTTGTCAACTTTTGACTTTTTACTCTACTTTGACTTTGGATTGATAGTACGATTCTTCTGCATCTTTTTTTCTTTCTCTCTTAAAGAATTGATGACCTGCAAACGAATCTCCTACTACATGCACCGACTCCTTCTGGAGCTGATGATCATTCTCAAATGTCTGCAGCAATCTAACAAACCATGATAGTTTACTGCAGGCTTGGTCATTCGGTAATGACTCAAGAAGGATAGATAAGATTTTGGTAGTAAGTTCAGAATAGCATCCTTATCTAACTATTAATGTAACAGAAAGTCAAGTTTGCTTAAGCGTTCAATCTGCTCGATCATGTACAATACATGATCGGTGACTGACGTCCCCTCTTGCATACAGACATTGAACATAGTGTAGGAGGTTTTATGTCTCTACGCATCTTTAGGGATGCCAATGGACTCATTCAACATTTGAATCATATTCTCTGATTGTGCATCCTCAAACTTATGACTAAGTTCATCATTCATAGCAGCCCTCATGATGCAATGCACAATTGTGCGATCATTGTGCCACTTCAAATAAGTGTCTCTTGCAACACGAGGTGCGTTAGTAGCAGGTTCTTCGAGTGTAGGATCCATAAGCACATATAAGATCCTTTCATGCTCCAGAACGATCTTCAACTTTCGATACCAGCTATCGAAGTTAGATCCAATAAGCTTGTCAGTGTCCAACAGCGAATGAAGTGATAGTGTGTTGGCATAGTTGAAAAAAAAATCAAAAAACCTATCAGTATATGAATTATTTTTAATCCTGAAGGTATGGACTTTAGTCTAAATGTTCTTTCACTATTTTATATGAATTGATAGCCTCTACCTCTAATTCGAAGAATTACATTAATTCTTTAGTGGATACTAGAATCCACACAGACTGCATTCGGGCTCGAGTATGGCTTGGCCAACTCTAGTGCATCCAAGAGTAGATTTCTAACCAATTATTTCTCCAAACAACTTCTAGTAATTAGGTTTTACCCCAAGCATCTTTTCAATAGGCTTGTGGCACCTCCATTAACATGACTACACCAAGCACATCCAACAAACAAATGTCCCGGCCCGAGTATGGCTCGGCCAACCTGAAGGGCACAACAAGATGGTCATATGATGAATGATAATTTCAATACCCTACAAATACCAGACGTTTGGTGCCTCCAGCGCCTATTTAGAATATTAGACTAATTATCACGCACCTTAATGAGAGGCAATGAACTAGTTATCTTCGTAACTGTATCATTCTAAGGACCTAATAATTTAGAGGATTCATTTTAATGATATGAGAATAAGAGAAGAAATTAATCTGCAAGTCATAAATCCTTCCACTATCTTCACCAAGTCATAAAAAGGACTTTATACAAGCTGGTCTAAAGACACCTAAATCAGTTACACTGATTTACCTTAATGTCATGGGTCAACTCAAATCGATTAGTGACCTAATCAAAATATAATCTACCATATTGGCTAGATAAGTCAGATCGATGGGAGGGATATGCCATTAACTCATCATAGACGCTATCCAGGTGAGTAGCTCTCAATTAATGACTACCGATCAAAATTGTCAAACTTATCTTAGACATCAACTGGTTAATTAGTTTCAATTTAGTCTACTAGAAGATTTGGGCTCAACCATTAAGTCATGATCATGGTCCATTTAATATGGTCAAAATATAGACTTGATCAAGCTACAACTGTTGAGATTGATCTAAAAAATTCTGACCTAATATAATTCAACTCTTGATTAGATTTAACTAATTTTTTATTTAGTCTATATTATTTCTAATTCTAGGTCTAACCTAGTAGGAGGACTTGATTCATGCTAACCCATTACCCATCGATTTATGTGGTGTCTTAAAAATCTTCAATTTTCAAATCTAGATTATTTAAACTTAATTCCAAATTAAGTGTGTGAAATGTGTGTTTCAATTTATAGAATTATTCCATTGAGATATCAAATGAAGCATATCATATATTTTATATTATAAAATTAATTTTATATCTATGTTTAATAATTAAACATGCATAATTTTGATCTAAATTTCTTATATACATCATATGTATCATGACTACTTTTAGATCGCTACCAATTACATCTAATGTAATATATCATTCAAATCTTAAAATAATTTTATATCTGAATTTATCTTCTTGAAATTGTAATGAATCATAAATCACTTTAGATCTAATCTAAACATATTTATGATCAAAATAATTTAAATAATTTATTCGTGATTCTTTTCGTGAAATAGGATCACAATGATACCCCTACATATCATAAGAGAACCCATTGAATGAAAAGAGAGGAACATTAATCCTTGCTTCTTCTTATAACCAAATAGTCTGGTGATCTCATCAATTCGAGTACTGAGCTACTAAGATCTGAAATTCAATTTTAATTAAAATCACATCCACATATAGTTGTCAAAATAAAGTAAGTGTATATATAACTTTGATCACATCAACTATGTTCTTCATCTAATCTAATTAGATTTAATACATCACATACATCATATCAGATCTGAAACTTAATTTATATAGGATATAAAGCATTAAATTTAGATTCAAAATTATATAGAAAAATATTTAGATACATATATGAATACATAAAGATTAAATTTTTGATTAGATCTATTTCGACATTGTGCAGAATTTTGTTAAAAACTAAATCTAAAAATCGATCAAAATAGATTCAATTCAGATCTAAAATAAGTCTAACTTCTAATCCAAAATAATAACATAAAAATTTTATTAAAATTGATTTAAAATAAATTTTAAAATAGATTATTATTTCAATAAAAATTATAATAAAAAAATTCTGTTATAATAGATTTATAATAAATCTTAACCAACCATTGATTAAGATCATGTATTCTAATCAAAATTAGATCATAAATTTTATTTAAATAGATCTAAATCAGATTTAATATTTAACATAAAATTTTAATCACATACCATATGTAAATCTATCAAAAAAATTAGTTATGCATCCATATATCACAACCTGGCTTTGATATCAGTTGAAGAAAATAATTTGATTTAGAGTCAGATCGTCAGGGAGAATCTAAAAGTTTTCCATAATAATCTAACATAAATTTTATCTTTTACCTACTATGCAATGGAATAGAAATCAAACATCCCCTAAGATTTTTGATTCGAAGCCTTGTAAGGCCTAGATGTACAGGCCCTCTACTTTGTGCGCACACTAAGCTTCGTAAGAAAGTGGGATGAAGCCTCAAATCGTCGTGCCTTCTCAAGACAGTAAGAGAAGGAGGATGAAGACCTTTGGTGTGATGCCTCAGAACTGGATTTGGGATGCCTAGAGCTCTTCATGTGAGGAGCAGATCGACCCCAAAATCAACATGCTAAGGAGAAGGATTGCCTTCCTTCTCTTGGGTGCCCACACCTCTCTTCTCTCACCTTAGCACTCAATCAGATTTTCATGCTTTGATGGTTAGAGGTCTGTTGCGCAGGATCTGGTACCATATATTATAGTAAGAAGAAAGAAGAAATAAAATAAGAAACATAATACAAATACGTCGATTGGCCTTAAGTCTACCTCCATGGGGTGAGCAAGCTTCACTATGAGAGAATAAAATACAACAATACAAGAGAAACTCACCATTCAACCCCTATACAAGAGTCTCTTAATAAGAAATCCCAAAATTCTCATAAAACTCTTTGAAACTTTTTTAAAGCCTTTATATATATCCAGAATATCATCAGCTATCCAACGCAATAAATGGCTTAACAATCAGAGCTATATAGGCTCCAGAATCTCCAAAATAGTGTTACACTAGGAATACTAAGTCTAAATCAATCCTAGAACCATATTTGGCCATCTGATCATGACCGGCTCGCACCAGAGCTGTCCAATTGTACACTACAACCTCAGATCAAGCTTGATCACATCTGGATTGAGTTCCAATTGTTCGATCATGATCGCATGTGATCTGAACTATCAGATCGTGCACAAACACCCCTGGACCACGTGTAGACCGAGTGATCGGTCCATGTAGCCTCCATGGACAGCCCAACATCCTGTAGTCCATGGTGGACCGCAACAGGGCATTGGGCTGGGCACCTACTGGTCAGCCCATACGTGCGCTTGTGCTGGGCCCCCTGCGACCTCGATCGCACGCTCCTACGTGTGTGCACACATCCATCGGGCTCGGTGTGTCGCTACCAGCCTCCGCCACCATATGGGCTATGCCACCTATTTCGAGCCTTCTTTCGTATGTATCTTCACTGTCCGAACTCTATTTGGACTGTTCTTGAGCTTGTTGGACTCCGTTCATCATCCTGGACTTTATTGTAGGCTCAGTGTGGATCGAAATGTGAGGTAGCAAATTTTAACAATCTCCATCTTGACTCGATATTCAGCCTCCATCTATCTCTGAGAGCTTATGTCAGTCTCGGCCCCATGCCCTGAGGCATGCCTGTTGTCTCATGGATGGGCAAATGTGGGAGTCAAGCTAGGCTACTCGATCCCACCTCCATCATGGGCTATGTCCACTCTAACCAAAGACCTACTCGGAGAAGTCTCCTGTGGTAATAGAAACTTCACTTTGTGATGTCACCTCTCGTCCTTCCGAGTCTCCCATCTAGTGCTCGATCCACCTCCACTTGGAGCTCCACCTCACTCTAGACTCCTGGCTCCTGAAGCTCCACCTCACACTGGACTCCCCATCAGATAGTAATATCCTCTCTTCCTCTTCTTCTCCTTCAAAATAATCCTATCGCCATGCAATACCTTCAAAATTTCTCCACCAGCTACCATCCTATAGCCTCTCGAATCTAGTCTGCTCAGTAAGATAAGATTCCATCTGAAATCGGATATATATCAGACCTTTCCCAATCTCCTCACTACACCATCATGTGTCCTCCAATTGACCATTCTGATACCTTTGATCGCACAGCTCGATCCATCTGACAGATAAACAGAACCCTTACTGCTCTCCACAGAGTCAAACTACTCTTCTCTATAACATACATGATAGGTGCATGCAGAATCTAAAATCCACTGCTGAAAAGAAATATATACCTCATCAGATATCTCTAAGACATCATCTTCTGACTCACTACTGGCCGTTGCTATAGTAGTCCTCATCCGATCTCTGAGTTGAGGGCAATCTCTGGCTAGATACCCCAACTCGTCACATCGATAACATCCGATCTTGCACAAATTTCTTGTTCTGGACTTAAACCGTCCTCATTGTGATCTCCTATCGCTCCATCTACCACCTTCTGCTCCTTTAGAAACTACCAAAGCTGAGCTACCACCACCTGAGCTCGAAGCTGGGTTCTCCCTCTTGAGAACCTCGTTCTGAAGAATCACTGTGGTGACCTCGTTCATCTTGATGGTGCTCTTCCTTACTAGAAGAGCAATCACTAAGGACTCATACAAGGAAAGCGATGCTAGCAAGACCAGCACCCGATCTTCTCCTCAATTTTCTCACCAATGCTGAGGAGGTTGGTGAGGATCTTCTGAAAGTGATTGAGATGCTCCTGCATGCTCTATCCCTCAATCATCCGCAACTGATAGAATTGCCTCTAGAGGAAAAAGTATTGGTGAGAACTTCACCATGTACAACCCCTCGAACTTCGACCACAGCATCATTGAGAAAGTCTCGCCAAGTACTTGTATTACCACCTCATCTGCTAGGTACAAGTAGATCATACTCCCTACCACATCTGGAGCTGCCTCCAATCCTGCACCTCCATAATAGTCGGCTTCTCCTCGCATAAGAGAGTATCGATCAATCCTTGCTGGATAAGCACGTCTTTCACCCTCGCTTGGCATAAGGAGAATTGCTCTTCTTATTGAATCAGTTGATCTCCACCTTGATTGTGCTGTCTTCTCCATCTTCTATCTCGATCATCACCGTCGCAACCTACGCTCTGGTACCACTTTGCTCTGATATCAATTATTGTGTAGGATCCAGTACCACATATTGTAGTAGGAAGAAAGAAGAAATAAAATAAGAAACATAATATAAATATGTGGATTGGCCTTAAGCCTACCTCTACCGGGCATGCAAGCTTCACTATGAGAGAATAAAACACAACAATACAATAGACACTAATCACTCAACCCTTGTATAAGAGTCTCCCAATAATAAGTCCTAAAATTCTTACAAAAGCTCTTTGAAATCTCTCTTGAAGCCTTTCTACAATTCTAGGATGTCTCCAGCTACCCAACATAATAAATGGCTCGTCAATTGGAGCTATATAGACTTCAAAATCTTCAAAATAGTGTTACACTAGGAATACCGAGTCTAAATCAACTTTAGAACCATATGTGGCCATCCGATTATGACCGGCTCACACCAAAGCCATCCGATCATGCACTACAGCCTTAGATCAAGCCTGATCATGCTCGAATTGAGTTCAAGCTATCTGATCATGATCGCACGTGATTTGGACCGTCAGATTGTGCACAAATGCCCCTAGACCGTGCGTAGACCACATGATCAATCCACGTAGCCTCCATGTATCGCCCGACACCCTACAGTCCATGGTGGACCGTGACAGGGCGCTGGGCCTAGGTGCTCGTGCACCCGTTGGGCCGACCCACATGTGCACCCACGCACACCTTTGCTGGGCCTGCTCGTGCATTGGGCCGTGCGCTCCTGCATGCGCATGTGTTCGGTAGGCCCAGCTGCGCCACCGTCGGCCTCCACTGCCTAATGGGCCATGCCACCTGCTCTGAGCCTTCTTTTGCATATATCTTTACCGTCTGGACGTCGTTTGGACTGTTCTTGGGCTTGTTGGACTCCATCCGTTGTCCTGGACCTCGCTATGGGCTCAATGTGGATCAAATCTCGAGTCATCAAATCTCAAAAGATCTTCTCAATTTATCAATGATCCACCATGACCCATTAGACTAGTAGTCCTAGTTCAAATCAGCTTTGAATTTCTCCACACTTTATCATATGAGGAGTCCTAATAGAGATAGGATTGGCACCTAACTTGGCACCCCCATGCACCCATGCGTACACCTAAGAGGAGGGCAGCATAACCAGCACCCCACCCTCTCTTGGTCAGCCATGAAGAGGGAGAGTCTCAGTAATTCTGGACTCTAAGGATCCAATCCAATTTTAGGTCAAATCGAATCCAATTCGAATCTGATTCGAACCAATGTCGAATAGACGGTTAATCCCAAACTGTTTAAGATTTAGTACCAAGTTTAACTTAAATTTTCATCCCAATTAAGTCTAATTAAATTAGATCTAATTTTAAAATTAATTAACACTTAAATTCAATCTCTCATAGACTCTTTGGATCAAATCTTGTTCATCTCTGAAATTGAACTTGAACCTCATGTCTAGTGCTAGCTAGACATAATCAACTGTTTAATCCCGTATGATCCTCAACTTAATTCTTAATTAAGCCAATTTATTTATTCAATCAAGTCATGTACTTTCAAATTGAATATATAGACTCAGACAATTCTTTCCTATGTTGCTTGACTTTATGCATGACTCTATAGGTTTGAATACTAAGCCAATAGTATAGGAACTATTTTCTGTACTAATCGAAGTTACCATCTGCAATAATTTTTGATGTCTGGATAGGTCGAATATTTATAAGATAATATTCAAGAACCAATGCATATGGTTACCACATAATTCATTCTTTTGACCCTGAATGCTCAAGGACGATCTAGGATTAAATTGTCAACCCTGAAAGAATCATCCATATAGCATTCCAACCTTCAAATCCATCACATGGATTATCTTGATCAAGATTTATTAATTAAATACAGTGATGTATTAACTCCTATAATTCAGAGAAGTCAATCTCATCTTGATCCACACACAGACTTCGCAAGTACTTGACTATACCCAATAGCCTTCCATCAATGTATTAGAAATGCAGATAGTCTGGCACCAAAGCACAATGAGTTGCTTGCAAGTCACTATGGTAATCTCAGGTCTGAGGGACACTTAAGTCCATATGCTTCATAAGCTATTCTCGACAGTAGAGTGCTCGGTAGGTGAGTCACTTATTCAGTGACGATATACTCCTACATCTCATCTGTATACCATACCAGTGTCTCCACACTCTTTGATTAAGAGGACAATCAATGTATATAGCACATAATGACCTTCACTTGATAAACATCATCATCCTTTACTAATGTATCATTTGGCTGCGAACATGTTTAAGAATTATTCGATAAATCTTCTTTTATCGATTATTTTATACTTCTAAGGATATCATCATAACATAAGAGTTCTAGCAAGGAAGATGTAATTTATGATGAAAATATCAAAATAAATTTATTAATTGATAAATAATTCATATACATATTACAAAGGAGCATAATCATCTAAATGATTAACTTTAGGATATATTTCTTAACAGACATACTGTTAATAGGAAATGACATCCCAGCTTTGTAAAATATAAAGCTGTAACTATCATTGCAGTTCTTTATGAAAGATTTAGGAGAAGCATCCTACATCCTAAGGATAAAGATCTATAAAGATCGATCTAGAAGGTTACTTGGGTTGTCCCAATCCACGTACATCGATACCATACTGAAATGGTTCAGTATAAAGCATTTAGAAAAAGACTATCTATCGATGGGTCAAGAAATTTTTCTCCCCAAGAAGAATTGTCTAACAACCCCTCAAGAGAGAGAACATATGAGTAGACTCCTATATATTTGGTAGTGGGATATATCATGTACATCATGACGTGCACGAGATTGGATGTAGTCTATTCACTAGGAGTAGTGAGTAGGTACCAGTCTGATCTAGAAAGAACTATTGGAAGGTTGTGAAGATAATCCTTAAATATTTGAGAAATACTAAGGACTATAGATTATCTATGGAGACACTAACTTGAACTTGTGAGATATACTGATTTTAATTTCAATCAGATTATGATGATAGCAAAAGTGTATCGGACTACGTGTCCACCATGAACAGAGGAGCGATTTGCTGAAAGAGTTCTAAGCAACATACGGTGGCTGACTCAGTATGCGAAGCAGAATATGTTGCGATATCTGATGCTTCAAAGGAGGCTATTTGGTTGAAAAGTTTATCACTGAACTTCGAGTGATTCTTATTGGAAAATATATCTTAAAGCCAATCATTTGACGATTATGTTAATTATAAATATATATAAATTGATAAATAATAAAATTATTTGATCTTTTTCATCACAAGATTACATCTTCTAACGAACTCCTATATTGTGATGAAGTTCTTTGGACTACTTTGAATGATAAAGAAGGATTTATCGTGTAGCCCTTAAATTGGTTTACGATCAAACGATACACTATTACTAGGATGATAGCAATATCAAGTGTAAGTCATTGTATGCCATATGCATTGGTTATCCTCGTAACCAAATATTGTGAAGATATTGATATAGCATGTAGATGAGATGTAGGAGTACATCATCGCTGAACGTGACCAACTACGGAGCACTCTACTGTCAAGGATAGCTAGCGAAGGATATCGATATAAGTGTCCCTCCGACCTAAGATCACCATGGTGACTTATAAGCAACTGACTATACTTTGATACTGGACTAACTAAGTTTTAATTCAATGATGAAAGATTTTTGGGTGCAGTCAAGTACTTGTCAAGTCAGTGCGTGAGTCAAAATGAGATTGACCCTCCGAATTAGTAGGAGTTAATGTATCAATGTATTTCAATATAGTAAAATCTGAGTCCAGATAATCTATGTGATGGATTTGAAAGATTGAAATATAATATAGATGACTTATTTAGGATTGACGTTAAATTCTAGATCGTCCTCAAGCGTTAGGGTCAAAGGGATGAATTATACAATAACCATACACCAATAGGTTCTTGAATGTTGCTTCACCTTCATTCGATATATCCAGACGTCGAGTCACCATTGCTAGATGGTTACATCGATTGGTTCAGAAAGTTATTTCTATACTAATGACTTAGGTTCGAACCTATTGGGTCACACTCAAAAGAAGTTTCTGACTAGTCATGTGGCTGATCAACGATTAAGAATCGTTCAAGGGCTTAATCATCAATTTAATTGATGGTTAACCTTATGCAAAAGTTACAATAAATTTATTCATCAAGTATTAGTAAATTAATAGAAGATTAATTAATAATTAGATTATTAATTAGCTCAATTTAATTGAGCAAAAAGAATTAAATAAAATCTAATTGAATTGAATTCAATTAGGTTTAATCTGATTAGGTTATGAGATGACCTAATCGCTAAGGAAGAATTATCCCAGATTTGATCAAAACTTTGGTTCAATCAACTTTTAATTTGATTAAAATTTGATTAAAAATTTATGAACTTAATTAGATTAGGTTTTATCTATTTTGTTTGGGCTAAATCAGATATGATTGGTTTGGATTCAAATAAGAAAATTAAGAGTCCATATTGGAATAGGACTCTTCTCCCTTGCGTCAACCCACTTTGGATAATATTCATCTCTATGCACAAATATTTTGGTATAAGAATTTTTTATGCCAAAGAGTTCTTCTCCCTCTCTATCGCATATCCAAATTTAATTTGATTTTGATAAATAGAAGATTTTAAAATTAGATTTCAAAATATTCCTTATCAGGAGAATCTATTCTTATCCAAATCACTTCTCCATGCCAACTTATTTTTTTCTCCTTATATGTGTGACATTTTGAGGAGAATTTTTGTGAGAGATTAGTTGGAGAACTGGTTTACCAAAAAAATATGTGAAGGGGTGTCCCATATTTTTTGGGCATGGTTTGGTGTGAAATCAT
>KE508183.1:10844-25257 GCA_000441515.1 Elaeis oleifera | reverse complement strand
TATTCCATCGGAGCAAATCTTGACAGCAGAAATAGCTCCGGAGTCGGTCACGTTCAGTGCAGATATACCCTTACATCTCACCTGTATGCCATACCGGTGTCTCCACACTCATTGGTTAAGAGGACAACCAACCTATATGGCACACAACGACCTATGCTTGATAAACGTTGTTGTCCTTGGTAACAACGTATCATTTGGTCGCGAACTGGTTTAAGGACTAAACGACAAATCCTCCTTTGACGAGTCTAAATAGTCTTAAGGACTTCACTACAACATAGGAGTTCATTAGAAGATGAAATATTTATGATGAAAAAAGGCTAAAATAATTTTATTAATTCATAATTCATGTACATATACAACAAAGAGCACAACCGTCAACAGACTGACGATTGGCTTTGAAACACTATTCCCAACAGCTCTATCAGATTGAAATCTGGATTAAGATATCATGCCCTATGAGATTTTATCGTGCTGGAATTCATATTAGGATATCGTACCTACAAAACTTTATCGAACTGAAATCTGGATAAACATTCATGCCTTTCAGAGCTCACCGAATTAGAATCTGGATTAAGATATCATGCCCTACGGGGCTTTACCAGACTGAAATCTGGATTAGGATATCGTGTCCTACAGAACTTTATTGGATTGAAATTCGAATTGATATATTGTGTCCTATGGGACTTTACCAAATTGGAATCTGGATTAAGATATCATGCCCTACAGAGCTTTACCAGATTGAAATCTGAATGAGAATATCATACCTTATGGGGCTTTATCGGATTAAAATTCAGATTAAGATATCATTCCCTATGGGGCTTTATCGGACTAAAATTCAGATAAAGATATCGTACCCTATGGGGTTTTATCGGATCGAAATTCAGATTGAGATATCGTACCCTACAGGGCTTTACTAGACTAAAATTTGGATTAAGATATCGTACTTTATAGACTTTATCGGATTGGAATCTGGATTAAGATATTATGTCATACGGAGCTTTACCAGACTAAAATCCAGATTAGGATATTATTCCCTATGGAGCTTTACCAGACTGGAATCCGAATTGACATATCATGCCCTATTGGGCTGTACCAGTTTAAGGACCGAATTTTGATATATGGGAGAACATGATGTAGAAGAAAAGAGCTCAATAGAATATTTCACTAATAATATTTTTAAATTTTAGAATTTTAAGTGTGAAAAATAACAGATCCGTCTAAATTCTCAATTCTATAACCCCTTGGGCGAACTACATCATGACTCGATAAGCCCTTCTGAGTTGGGAGCCAATTTACCTTGCTCAATAGACTTTGAAACTTCAGCTTGTCTCAAGATGAGGTCACCCTTCTGAAATAACTTCAGCTTCACTCGAGCATTGTAATACTTAGCGATCCTCTATTTATAGGTCGCCATTCTGATATAGGCTTGTTCCCTTATCTCATCAAGAAGATCTAAATCGATCTTCAATTGGTCAGAATTGATTGCTTCATAAAAATTTTTGACTCTATCAGATAATAAGCCAATCTCTACTAAAATCACAGTTTCAGTCCCATAAGTGAGACTAAAAAAAGTATCTCCAGTCAAAATCCGATAAGTGGTCCGGTATGCCCACAATACACTTTGCAGCTCTTCAACCCACAAACCTTTAGCATCAGTGAGCTTTGTCTTCAAACCATGAAGGATAGTTATATTAGTTACTTCAGTCTCACTATTCGACTGTGGATGTCCAACAGAAGTGAGTCGATGATCAAATAAATTTGAAGCAGAATTTATTGAACTTGAAATTATCAAACTGCCGACCATTGTCAGTGATGATGATCTGAGGTAAACCAAATTGACATATTATATATTTTCAAATAAAATCTTGCATTTTTTCTCTGAGATCTGGGCTAAAGGTTCTGCTTCCATCCATTTTGTAAAATCATCAATTGTTACCCCCAAAAAAATTTTTTGACCTGCCGCCACTAGGAAAGGCCCCGGTATATCCATCCCCAAATTACAAAAGGCGAAGGGGCATAATAGAAATAAGCTCAGTAACAGATTGATGTTAGATATTAGCGTACCTTTGATATTGGTCGCACTTGTTGACAAAATCAGCTGCATCTTTTTGAATAGTTGGCCAATAGTAACCCTGTCAGATTATTTTATAAGCAAGCGATCTATCTCTCAGATGCATATACCCTCATGCACTTCTCGAAGTGGGTAATCAGCTTCATATGGTGTCAAGCAATGAAATAAAGAAAGAGAATAAGATTTTTTATATAAATAGCCTTCTTGGAAAACATACCATGGAGCTTATCTTTTAATGCTTCTAGTCTTGATCGGATCATTGGGTAGGACTCCTTTAGATATGTAATCTATAAGGGGATCAATCTAATTCGACTCATGACCGACCTGAAATATAGAGAGTACTTCAATACTAGGTCCGTCCAACTATTCAATTAATACTTTTGATTCAGTTCAGGAAAATTCGAAGTGGCGAGGTGTGATAGAGCGTTAGCCTCGATATTTTTTGATCTAGAAATTTGGAGCACTTCAAGCTCCTTAAAATTTTGGGATAGCTTTTTGACATTCTGTAGATAATGGACCATCGTAGAATCTTTGGCTTCAAATTGACCTCGAACTTGGCCGACCACAAGTTGTGAGTCCATGAAATCTTTAATTTCTGACCCCGAACTCTTTTACCATCTTGAGACCCACTGTTAGGGTTTCATATTCAGCATCATTATTAGAAGTATTAAAATTGAACCTCAGGATCTACTCAGTTACGAACCCTTCAGAACTAGCCATAATCAAACCAGTACCATTTCTTGAGAATTTGAAGCCCCATCTACGTGAAGAATCTAAAATGAATCATCATTTTTAGGGCTTATTAGGATTGACCCATCATCTAGGATAGTGCATTCTGTGACAAAATTAGCTAACACCTAGCCTTTAACTGTAGTTCGAGGTCGATAGTAGATATCAAATTCACTGAGTTCAATGACCTATTTGGTGATTCGATCTGAGGTATCAACTCTTTGTAAAATCGATCTGAGTGGCTGATCTGTCAATACCGCCACAGTATGTATGAGCTTGGAAATAAGACTTGAGTCTCCAGGCTGCCACGATCAAAGCATATATTATTTTTTCAACCTTTTTATATCATATTTCTATGTCTTGCAATAGTTTGCTGGTGTAGTAGATAGGTCTCTGAATTTTTCTTTCTTCTCAAATAAGAATCGAGCTAACTGCAAAAGATAAGATGGAAATATACATATACAGTTCTTCACCTTCGACCGGCTTAGAAAGAAGAGGTGGAGAACTAAGATACCTCTTCAGATCTTCAAAAGCAGTCTAACATTCTGCTGTCCAGCTGAAATTTTTGATATTTCTCAATACTTTAAAGAATGAAAGGCATCTTTCTGCTGACCCAAAATAAATCGACTGAGGGCTGCTACTCACCCAGTGAGCTGCTGGATTTCTTTAATAGAAGTCGAGCATTTCATTTTTAATAAAGCTCTAATCTTTTCAGGATTAGCTTCTATCCCTCTTTGATTAATAAGAAAGTTAAGAAACTTATCTGAGCCAACTTCAAAAGCATATTTATTGGGATTAAGCTTCATCTGGTGCCTTTTCAGTTCTCCAAATACTTTCTTCAGATCGGTAATATGCCGATCTTTCTCGATGCTCTTTAGTATCATGTCATCAATATAGACCTCCATATTTTGATCAATTTGTTGCTTGAAAATTTTATTGACAAGGTGCTGGAATGTAGCACCTATATTTTTAAGATCAAAAGGTATCATTTTGTAATAATACAAACATCTTTCGATGATAAAGATAGTATTTTCTTCATCTTCTGGAGCTATTTGGATTTGATTATAGCTGGAGAAGGCATCTATAAAGCTAAGAAGTTTGTGATTAGAGGTAGCATTTATAAGTTGATCAATTCTCGATAAAGAAAAATTATTCTTCAAACAAGCTTTATTGAGATCTTTGTAGTTAATGCATATCTTTCATTTGCCGTTAGCCTTCTTGACCATAACAATATTGGCTATCTACTTCGGATAATGAGCTTCCTTAATAAATCTCGCTTTTAAAAGCTTTTCAACTTCCTCATCAATAGCTTTCTGTCTTTTCGAGGTGAAACTTTCCTTCTTCTGTTAGACTGATTTAAAATTTGGATCTATATTTATTTTATAAATAATCACATCGATTGGGATGCCAAGCATATCAGAAACTGACTAAGTAAAGACATCAGCATTTGCTCACAGAACTTAATCAGTTTCTCTCTTAAGCTAGGTTTAAGATTCACACCGATCTGGACTATTCTTTTTGGATCATCTCCTAAAGGAATGGCTTCAAACTTTTCCACCAGTTTGCCTCAGATTTTTCTGACCTCGTTCAGTGCGTCGGTATATCAATTGGCATAGTTTTCACTATTTGGTTCATTTTAGTAGAAATCATAAAATACTGTCGAGAGCTACTATTTGGTCATCACGTATTTCACCAACTCCTTTATCAGAAAATGCACCAATAGATGATAAGTAGAGATGATGGCCCTGAGAGTGTTAAGACCAGATCGATCGAGGATAGCATTATACATAATAAGACTCTGACTATCAGAAAAGCGAGCTGTACTATTGATTTCCTTGGTTCCTTTCCCATCTAACTAGTAGAGTAATTTCTCCTTCAACTATCATCGAATTTCTTGAGAAACCGATGAGGGGAGTACGGATCCGCCTAAGCTGTCTAGCTAGATTCATTTTTTAGAAAGTATCATAAAACAATACATTGGTAGAACTTCTATTATTAACAAGAACTCTTTTTATGTTATATTTTGGTATAGTTATAGAGATGATGACAGTATCATTATGAGGGATTTGAATCTCTTTTACATCATTTTCAAAAAAGAAATAACATCTTCAGTTCTCTACCTTTTAGGGGATGGGTCATCAGTGTCAGGCAGGATGCTAGATGTCATATTGATAACACCAACAGTTGATCAGTTGTAATCATCAGAATTCCTTCTGCTAGAGGTCTGTATTTTTTAGATTTAGTCGGTCTGACATATTTACCGAGGTAGCCCCGATGCACCAGAGTTTTTATCTCATCTCGCAGCTATCTGCATTCCTCGGTGTCGTGGCCACGAAGCGGCAATACTTTCGCTTATCTCTTTTCTCTGATGGGGCCCTCAAAGGATCAGGCCTTCAGAGATATCTCTTCCCTTCAATCTTCATCAGAATCTAAGCTCAGAGAGAAAACAGAGGGGCATATGAATTAAAACATCAAGGTGGGCTTCTTGACCTCGGATTTTTCAGGATTGATTTGAATTTTCAACCTACTCATCACTCTCCATTGGCCTTTTTTTCCATTCTTGTCCTTCTTTGCCTACCTTAAGATAGCCTCGTGCTCTTCGATCTAGATGTATTTACGTACCTGATCGAGCATTTCATCATAGATATCCGAAAATTATTATTCAGAGAAAAATCAGACGGTTGCTCCAGAGTCTCCTTTGCAAAACAGACATGGCAGTTGATTCATTAAATTTTCACCTCCAAGATGGCCACATTGAAATGAGCCATGTACTTCCGGAGATCTTCTCCTTTCTGTTGCTGAATAGAGAAAAGACTATCCACATACCTCAAATGAGGTCTGTTAGTATCAAAATAAGTGACAAACAACCTCCTAAGCTGTTCAAAAGAAGAGATGGACCCCTATAGGAGTCCAGAAAATCAAACCCTCACTGCCTTCTCGAGGGTTACAGGAAAGCAACGCATAGTAGCACATCATAAGCCCCTTGCAAAGCCATGAGAGCTCTATAGCCCTCGATATGATCCATTGAATCAGTAGAGCCATCAAAAGACTTGATGGCGGGCATCTTGAACTGGTTCAAAATAAGTTCACTCAAGATTTTATGAAAGAAGAAAATCGAAGATTGAAACTATCTTTATTCTGAGATCGACCTCCTATCTGGAACTCCATTATATACTTTTCAAGATCCAGGACCATATGCTCTAGGTCGCCCCCTCTTTGAACTTTCAGAGTGCTGGGGGTAAATTCGCTATCAGTCTCATCAATGTGATGTTCGTCTTGATGGACCGATTGAGGACTATGCTGAGATAAAGCATGTGGGGGAGGTGCTTCTTTCGATGGTTGTTCCTCACTCTTTGAACTGCTGAATAGTTCTGTCAGGACTTGGACTTGCTAAATAAGGAAGCTGAATTGCTGAAGATCAACAACAATTGGTTGTTGTGGTGGCATGACCTTCGGTACTCCTTTTCTGGAGTGGAGAGAGAAGGATGCTGAGCTCTAGCCTTGATCATCTTTCCCACAAAAGAAATCAGGGGCCCTCCTTCTAGTGCCAATCTGTTACTTCAGGGTTCGAAATTTGGAGTAGAGTGAGTCAATTTGAGTGAGACTAGGCTGAAGCAATCCTTGTGATCTGATGAAAATTTTTTCAATCTATAAAATCAGTCAAAAAATCTGCTGGAGATCCTCTGATTCTTGATCCTCCGATGCTTAAATCAGTTCGAACCTGGAGAACAGATATAGAAAAGAGTAGAAAAGTAAGAGAAATTGAATGGAGCTGAAGGAAAACTCAATACGAGCCAAGAGTTAGGCTTGATTTTCTATTGGCAGAGTTTGCCCTAGTTTTCGTGAGTTTGACTTATCGATGGAGAATTTCTGACCCTCTATTTATAGAGGGGATGATGAGGCCATTCTAGAATTTGTTAGGCCGTTAGGAGAGTTTGTTAGACGGTTAGAGAGCCATCTGTAAGAGAGCTAACATACAGCTGTGTATACAAGCTGGACATGAGATCATAACCAGCTGTGGCCTGGTTGAGAAAATCACTGTAGGTATTTACAGAATAGCCAAGTCCGTCATAATAATAGCTCACTTTGATAGAAGGCCGGGCGAAATAAGGATGCCATAACATTCTAGCATAAAGAAGACCAAGGTTCAGATCGGTATATTTCTGATCTGAACATTTTTGTTAGCAGAGACGTCGTCCGAAAAGTAAGGGCGTCTTTTATAAAGCTCGGTAAAATACCGATCTGAATTCGATTTACAGATAAATTGGTATGCTAGGATCTAACGCATTAAGATTGATATCTCTTTGATCTCGTATGATGATGACATGTATCTCAAGAATGATTTAATGCACCAATAAATATTTTATCTTTCTTGGAGTTGTTACGTGCAAGTTGTTTGCTATCAATGGCGTGCGCAACAGTGGCTGCAGGATCCATGCACATATATGATCTGTGGCTGCAGGATCCATGCACATATATGATCTGTGCCTTATGTGTTTGTGTATATAGGAGAGTATCATATATAAAGGTGCACGTCATATCCATTGCCCTACGACCAACTTTTGTATGCTGCAGAGCTTCCACCAATAGCAAAGACAAACCACTTTGTGTGCTTGTGAAATTTCAATTAATAATGATTCCCACACATGCATGCATGCATGCACGGGTGCTTGAAAGAATCATTCTTTGCGTGGATAACTAATAGCTCAACTGGTTAGCACCTTTGTTATGAAGCTTTGCTCGAAGGAGTATGGTTCAAATCCCGGATATTGCTTGAAGAAAATACCATACTCGTCTAGCTTGATAAATATAAAATACTACTTACTAAATCTCCTACTTAAAAAAAAAAAAATTAATCAAGAAATTCTATCCGTTTTCAGAATTTGTAGAAAAAGGTCAGTGTTTTCTCATATTTGCTAAATTTATCCTTTAACTTTTGTATCATTATGCCTCTGTCTTGGTAACCATAAAGTAGCCCATCTTGATCAAAGACCTTCGCTCAAAGGTGTTTTCAAACATTTTAACGACAATAACTTTCTTAAATGCATAGTTGAACTACAAAGATGTCTTTAAGTAATGAACATAATCATTATCTCAAGGCCTTACCCTACAAAAGAGCATAGTCCCCTAACCCTACCCTACAATTAAAGAGTGGAGGCCAATTAATGGGTCAAAACCTAATATCCATGGGTACCACATATTGGAGAAATTATTAAATAGTCTTAATCTACAATAAATGTTGTAGACAAAATGAATGAAGAAAATATCGCATCAGTACTTTGAGATAGTTAAATAGATGCATTGAGGTCGTTGCAGTTGTATAGCATTTTTTATTAGTTTAGTCTACTTAACATTTATTGTAGACTAAGTCAATCTAATAATTTCTCTAGGTGTTGACTTGGAGTCCGAGAGGACCCCATGACGGGCCAATCTAATAGAATCTCTATTTGTTTTTCCTGCTTATATTAGCTCTCTAACGACTCAAAGACCAAACTTGTTCTTATCTCTAATTATGGCACGAGTTGGAATTGCATCATCTCTTAGTCCACACTCTGGCAAGCGTAACTAGTACGGCTCAAATCTTCCCTACCCTTGTGGACCTGCTGTCTTCTCCCAGCGGTCACAGTATAAAATTAAATCCTATAAAATGACGTGCCTAGAGGAGGAATTATTCTTATTTCTGTTAGTAAAAAAACAAGCAACCCCAAGATTAAACTTAGTTGCGCATGGTGCTATTCCTTATGGTTTAGCAAAGTGGCACATGTTTAAGGGAGACATCCAACCCATCGAAAAATAAACCTCCCTTGCTATTTAAACCAGTTCCATGAAATCATGTCTAGGTGACCAAATTCAAACTTCACTTTAGAAAAAATGGTATAATCATATCAAAACTCAACAATCAACTTACATATGCATGATATCATGATTTAGTCTTGTTTAGCCAAATCCCACATGCTTTTACGGCCATCCATCTATTGCCTTCATCTAGAATATTTTTAGAAGTCCACGGCTTCAGCTCCATTTCTAACTTCAGTTGTAAACAAAACCATCTCAAATATTACAAGAAGACTCTTCCAAGGTGAGGTTTAACTGGGACCTGGCTAGAATCATCCTGATGCTATCTATGTCAGTCTAGATTATCGATGCATGCATCTTTTTTTTTTGAAAAAAAAAGGAACTCCCCGCTAAACTCTCCCATAAATTACAGGAGCTGCATATATTGACAACTAACACTTTTACAGGAATAACTGCATGTGTTGCTATTTGTTCACATGAAGCCCACTTTTATACCTATATCTTGAATATGTACTACAAGCTTTTGATAAGTAATGATCCTTTATATAGAATTGTCTGAGATTTGCAATTAAAGAGCCAGACTCAACTAAATTATGAGGCTTCATAGATTTTCCATGCTGAGAAGGGAAGAAAATCTAGGAGTGTGCACCTACATGCTAATCTGTGATGCTTCATTTAAATTGGATTTGGAATCCCAAAACATTCTGCCCCGACTATTTTAGGGAAGGATAGCTTGGATAAAATGGTTGACCCTTGATCCCAAAATGTGTCACAGGATGGACTGATTCTTGGAGAGCTAAGATACAATTTGTTTCAGATAATAAATAGAAATTGATTCACGCACCTTGGGTATTGTGCGTTATAATCATGACAAAATTCAGAGAGTAGTCAAGTTCTCATAATCCCAAACATTGGCGTTAAATTTGGGCCATTGAAGATTAGTTAAGTGCCAAATGCAGGACCAGCTACCATTCTGAATCTTAGACCACTGGTTGCCACGTCAGGCCTCAATGACTTTGTCCTATCTTTTCTTTTTTTTTGAGGAATTTGTCCTATCTTACTTGCTTTCGCGTGGTTGCCTTATGGAAATGGTCCGTATAGGGCTGAAACCGTGGCTATGTCCCATCTTACCTCTCCCTCATGCAGATGCCCTATTGAAATGGTCCATTGAGATTGAAACCCGAACGGATACTAATATATTTATTTTATATTTATTTATTTGATGAATATAATAAATTTAATTTAATATAATTTAATTATAATTTAAGATATAATTCATTGGCCAAATATAAAAGTACTCGTACTCAATAATTCATACACACATTAATTTCAGATCATTGAAATAAATTTCAGATCTAAATTAATTACATAAAAATAAATTTTTGATTCTTGAAATATTTTCAGAATATGCATGTAATCATGCATCATATGAAAATTTTAGATTTTTCAAAAATCAATTTCAGATCTAGACATACCATCATATATCCCATACACAAAAATTCAGATCGCAGAAATTTAATTTCTAACCTATGCATGCTCTCATATATCGCATACATGAATGAAAATCAGATCTAAAACACTTTTCAGATCTGAACATAAACTTATACATCTCATGTATAATCTAAAATCAGAATTTTAAAATAATTTTAAACTTTATGTTACTTTCATACATATGAATATGTGGCTCTGATACCACTTTTGGATTTTCTATAGGTGCTAGTGTACGTGGATTTCAAAATCTTTCTAAATTCAAAAATGCAGTAGAAAATCAAATTAAATACTTTAATCTAAGCATGCATTCATCATATAAAAGCACCTATGGATCTAATTTATATGCTGAAATTAACATAAACTGATTTTAGGAATAATAAATAAAAGTTTGTAATCAAGTCACATACCTGAATCGCTTTTCCTTTGCTTCAAACTTGCAACTGGGTTGAATCCGATTCAAATCCTTGGATGTGGGGTCTGAATAGGTTCTGAATCAACAGCACAAGCATCCTGCCTCTATGGATATCCACAGAGCCAACCTGAATCGATCCTCTTGACTCCTGCTTGCTTGAACCAAAGTTT
The DNA here is from genome assembly GCA_000441515.1 of Elaeis oleifera. Taxonomy (NCBI): domain Eukaryota; kingdom Viridiplantae; phylum Streptophyta; class Magnoliopsida; order Arecales; family Arecaceae; genus Elaeis; species Elaeis oleifera. The sequence continues at coordinate 14,588 of KE508183.1, read as the reverse complement.
GAATAGGCTTGAACCAAACCAGAGAGGCTTTTAATTGTGAAACCTTTTGATCTTTCTTCTTGATTCTTAAAGAAATCCAAAATCTTTTTGATCTCTCAACTAACCAAGAAGAGCAACAATCAAGAAGTGGTTGTAACTAACTCTCAACAAACTTGAAATGGAAGGGAACAAATCAAGAGCAAGTGGTGCCAACAATTGACACCACCTCCTATGATGCTGCCCACCCTTCTTTTGGCTCCAAGAAAGGATGCCTAGAAAGAGAGGACGTGAGCTAGAGAGAGGAAGAGGAGAGGAGGCATGGGCATAGAAACAGGAGGCAGCAAGATGGGAGGAGTTGATCTTATGTGAGAATTAAAGGCTAGGGTCCTTTATATAGACAACTTAAGGATGTCCTAATCAAATTAGGATCCCTCCTCTTAATCATATTAGAGTCCTAGCCATAATATACTTAGACCAAATAAATGGGGTGCCACCCATATCTCACCCAAATCCACATCCAATGCTAGACATCCCATCATATAGGATCTAATTAAATGCTTAAATTAGCCTATATGGTTTCATAAATTCTCTTCAAAGGTTCTTAATGAATAAAATCAAGAAACTATTTTTTGATTTAATCCAAGTCATAATTTAACATCCAACCATTGGATCTTATTAAATCAAATTCAATTAGGTTCAAATCAAATACAGAAATTGGTTAAAACTTATCATATAAGTAAACCAATCATAAGAAAAATTGGGTTCATCCAGGTGCTAGGAAGGTTAACATGAACCCATAGGATTCTTTAAATCCATATTAATTGGTGCTTCATAAGTCTAATTATAATCAATCCAGATCTTCTCTCTTTATATGTGACCCCATAGGTTCAATTCTGTCTAGTAGTGAGATATACCATGATCTCTATCATAGGTATCACTGAAATCTCTTTCAGTGGTTGGAATAGTTTCACTCTAACTCGACAAGAATCATTGATCCAAAACGATCCTATTGAGCTCTCATAATCTATCAGTGATATCTAGTAATATGTAGTGGCAATCTAGAAGAACTGACAAAGAATCTTTAGGTGTAGTTAATATATGATACAGTTCCTCTATTGTGAGTCACGACTAGATGGCAGATCATTGATAAATCGTCAAACCTCATCATCAGTCATATAATAGATTCGATCAGCTCAAGTCTAATAGTGATTCCAAATGAAACTTTTTCCATCAATCACACTACTATGGTCATAGACTTATGGACTCAGCTTCTCAAATCTCATAGGACTACTCTTCTCTATCAAGATCGATAGATCCCATTTAGATGCATGTGTTGCTCGCATAGCTCAATCAACTGAAGCCAACATTCACTACAAAAATTCATAATCAAGTTAATATTTATTTGTAGTCAAATTACAGCAGTCTTATTGTGAGCAACTATGATACCGCAGGTTAAAAGATCAGCCACACAACTACAGCATCAGGATAATCACTGACGATCGAATAGAAATCCATGTGATTTCTCGTATGGTCACGTTCCGTACTAATTATTCTTTAATAACTACCCACACTTTTCGCTCAGTATCTCTACACTATAGATTAGAGACTCATCTACTTCGAAAAAAATGAACCATGTACCGGTCTATCTAGAAGGATCACCATCCCCATGACTATCCTAGGATCGAGAGCAATTTAGGAATCGATCATACATACCTCTAATTCTCAATATTTGAGAATATGAATCGTAACATTAATTCTAAGGATGATTCAAGGACACATAACACTGGAATGAAAAAAAAATTTATCCTTTATTGATTAAAGTAATAATTTAAGTACAAATTTGTGTCATAGAATCAAAATGTATCAGCCAACAATTAGTTTCTAGGACATACGTCTAACATCTGCTATGATGGATTGCTTGGAACTCTTCCAGCTGACTGCACCACCATTGCATGCGAACCATATCCTGACGTAAACTTGCTATCATTAGGATCAGACATAACGTCTGAATCAATATACCCCTCGATTCACAACTTAGAACCTCCTCCAAAGATCAAGAACAAATCCTTAGTTCTTCTCAAGTACTTAAAGATTTTCTTCATAGCTATCCAGTACTCCTCATCTGGATTCGACTAATATCTGCTCGTGACATTTACAGCAAGGACAATATCAGGTTGAGTACACAACATAGCATACATGAGGCTCTCTATGGTCGAAGCATAAGAAATCTACTCATACGCTGAACTTCCTCAGATTTGGTCAGATACATCATTTTGGAAAGACGAATACCATGCTTAAGAGGTAAAAGTCCTCTTTTAGAGTTTTTCATACTGAACCTCTTCAGCACTTTCTCTATGTACAGCTTTTGTGATAGGCCTAGCATCCTTTTAGATCTATCCTTATAAACTTTTATTCTAAGAATATAGGATGCTTCTCCTAGATTTTCATGAAGAATTTCTTAGACAACCATCTTTTGACTAAGGTCAGCATGAAAATATCATATCCAATGAGAAGAATATCATCCACGTATAATACGAGGAATGTTATTGCACTCCCTCTGACCTTCTTGTATACACAAAGTTCCTCTTCGTTCTTAACGAAATCAAACGATTTGATCGCTTCATCAAAATGAAGATTCCAACTCTGAAAAGCTTGCTTTAATCAGTATATGGATCTTTACAACTTGCAAACTCGGTGATCACCATCACCGGATGTGAAAGCCAAAAGCTGCTCCATATAGATATCTTTCTCAAGATATCCATTCAGACAAACAGTTTTCACATCCATCTGCCAAATTTTATAATCATAGTAAGCTGCAACAGCAAGCAGAGTGTGGATAAATTTTAGCATGACTACAGGTGAGAAGATTTTTTAATAGTCAATGCCTTCATGCTGACTATAACATTTTCTCATTGGCCTAGCTTTATAGGTCTCTACCTTACCATCGATACTTATTTTTTTTTGTAGATTTATTTATACCCAACGGGGACTATACCTTCGAATGGATCTACTAAGGTCCATATTTAGTTCGAGTGTATTGAGTCAATCTCTAACTTCATTACATCTAACCATTTTTCAGAATGATGTCAGACATCATCTCGTTAAAGGTATTAAGATCATCACCATGATCCTTATCTTTCATAAAGAATATTTTCTCTACTTCCTCCATAAGCATACCCATATACCTTTCAGGAGGTCGGGAGATCCTGCTAGATCTACGAGGTGGTGGAGGAACATCAACTACTAGCTCATGAATAATGGGTTTCTGAAGATTCATAGCTCTTTGCTCTTCAGAGACTTTCTCTTCAAGCTCAACTAGCCTCCCACTACCACTATCCTGGATAAACTATTTTTTAAGAATATAGCATTCTGACTCACAATCACATTATGATCTTATGGAAAGTAGTAGTATCCCATTAATTTTTTTGGATATCCAGTAAAATGAGCTATTATAGATCTATCCTCTAATTTATTAGCCATTTGTATTTTGATATTGGCTGGACATCCCCAAGTCTTAAGATAATCTAGATTCGGCTTCTTACCATACCATATCTTATATGGTGTGGTAGGAACAGATTTTGATGGAACCTTATTCAATAGGTGAACTGCAGTTAATAAGACATGTCCCCAAAGATATAAGGGTAAATCAATGAAGCTCATCATGGATCTGACTATATCTAATAGCATCCTATTCCTCCTTTTGGATATCTCATTGAGTTGAGGTGTTTCAGAAGGAATCCATTGAGAGACTATGCCGTTGTCCTT
>KE508181.1:54304-65753 GCA_000441515.1 Elaeis oleifera | reverse complement strand
CCATCGGAGCAAATCTTGACAGCAGAATAGCTCCGGAGTTGGTCACGTTCAGTGCAGATGTACCCTTACATCTCACCTGTATGCCATACCAGTGTCTCCACACTCTTTGGTTAAGAAGACAACCAACCTATATGGCACACAACGACCTATGCTTGATAAATGTTGTCGTCCTTGGTAACAACGTATCATTTGGTCGCGAACAGATTTAAGGACTAAACGACAAATCCTCCTTTGTCGAGTCTAAATAGTCCTAAGGACTTCATCACAACATAGGAGTTCATTAGAAGATGAAATATTTTGTGATGAAAAATACCAAAATAATTTATATTAATTCATAATTCATATACATATACAAAAATGAGAACAACCATCAACAGACTGACGATTGGTTTTGGGGCACTATTCCCAACATGAATCTCTTGAAAACCTTATCTTTTTCCTCCTTTAAGTACCTTTATATCTTCAATAGATGCTAGAGACAAATCTAGACTGAAATAAAGCCGTTGGAGTGCATTAAATGAATATTAAATGTGATCAAAATGAGCTGAAAACTAGCCGTTACGAAAATTTTTCATCACAGGGGTCGACTCATGGGGTCGACCTCTGTACAAGGGTCGACTCATAGGGTCGACCTCTGTGGTGCAGAACAGAAAGTCACTATTCTGTATCTTTGGCCTGCATAGCAACAGAGGTCAACTCATAGGGTCGTCCCCTTTGGGTGTGCCAACCAAAATAGCATACCGTTCAGTCCCTTTTGATAGGAGTCGACTCAAAGGGTCGACTCTTTTCTTTAAACTTGATTTTTTCTCAAATATATATCCAAAAATATGAAATTACCTCCAATAGATCATAAATCTTCTATTCTTGCTTTTGAGGCTCTCGATTCAGAACTTGATAAAATTATGATTTTGCCCTGAAATACAATAATCTTTTTCCAAGCCAAAATCATTAGTAACCCCCTCAAATGTGTTGTAATCATCAAAATCAATTCATGGAGCAACAATCATCGAGACAACGATAGCATCATCATGAAAAGTTTGTATTCTCCAAATATCATTTTTCAAAAAATAATTACATTATCAAGTCGTCGTTTCTTCGCCGACTCTTCTTCGGAAGTTGCCCCCTAATTTTTTGGTCGCCTGGAGATCATGTTGATTACTCCCGCTATTGGTCGATTGTTAATTATCTCCTCAGCTTACGGCTGAGGTTATTGGTCGGTGGGAGGTTGAGTCAGGCGATCATGTCAGAATTTTCAAGGTAGCCTCATCGAATCAGAGCCTCTATCTCATCTCTGAGCTGGATGCATTGTTCGGTATCGTGATCGTGATCACGATGGAACCGACAGTACTTCTTCCTGTCACGACTCCTTGACGGTACTTTCATTGGTGGGGGGTGTCGAAGATACTCCTTTCCTTTGATCTTCATCAAGATCTGCGCACGAAGAGTAGAAAGAGGAGTATAAAAGTCATACCTACCATAGCTATTCGGTTTCGAACTCCGTCATTGAGGTGAAGCTCACTTATTGATAGTTAGCCTACTTGATTCGGTCGGAGCTTCACTTTTCTTCTGCTTCTTTTCTGACCTCTTCCGTCTGTTTGGTGCCTGCCAGAAGTGCCCTCATCTATGTGGATATACTTGTATGCACACTCTAAAAGTTCAGTATAGGTCCGGGGAGAGTCTTATCAAGAGAATAGGTGAATCTGGATCCCCTCAGACCCCTTTTCATGATCGATATGGCCATATCTTCATTGAGATCCCTGACCTCAAGTGTGGTCACATTGAAACGAGCCATAAAATCTCTCAACGTCTCTGTCTCGCTCTGCTTAATAGAAAAGAAATTGTCTGATATTCATGGCACCTTTCGGTTAGTGCTGAAATGGATCTTGAAAGAATGCTCGAGCTGCTCGAAGGAGTTAATGCTCCCTGATTGAAGCTTGAAATATCAAGTTCGAGCAGCCTTCTGAATAGTTGCCAGAAAGCCGATGCATAAGAGGATGTCGGTTGCCCCTTAAATCATCATGAGAGCTTTATAGCTCTCCAAATAGTCGATAGGGTCGGTGGAGCCGTCGTATGGCTCTATCTGTGGCATCTTGAACTGAGACAGGATCGGTTCATCCAGGATGCGCTGAGAGAGAGTTGGGCAGTGCAAAAATCATAGTCACTAAAAGATTTCTGACCTTCCACCTAAAGTCAGACAAGCTGGCGGTCAATCTCCTTGAACTTGCGCTCGTAGTTATCGAGTCATCATTGCCAGAAAACTCCAGGAGTAGAACCCTCTGAAGAGCTTGAAGATGGAGAAGCAGAAGGCGTTCGCGGCCTCTTCCCTTCTTGATACTATGTACACGAGAAGGAGAGGGAGAAGCCACGAAGGATGGGTGGCACGATGGGAGTGCCAAGAATGCAGTTGTCCGTCTCAGAGAGAGAGTCGAGATGGTCGCCGCTCTAGAGATGAGGAGGGTGAACGTCGTGTAGGACGGCAGCTGTGCCTAGACGGCACTGAATGAGCGACCGGCTCCTGCACCAACAGTTGCTGCTGCTGAAGGCTTTGGACCGCCTCTATTAATACTTTCATTTGCTGTATTAATGTAGCAATTTGTGCATCTATGGTGATTACAGGACGCGAAGAACTGGGCTCTACCAATGGAAGTGGGGGAGGAATATCTTTCCGATGGGAAGGCTGCCTCGCTGATCCTGTTGACTGTTGAGCTCTGATTTTTGGCATGGTCGCTTGAATCCTTCCCCTACCTGGCGCGCCAATCTATTGCGGACAATCCCCTGTTACGTCCGTCGTCGGAGAAGAGCACCTGCAAAAGAAGTCTGCACTGACTAGAGTTGTATTCGGCGGGGACCCTCCGATGCTTAAGTCAGTGGGGAGTGGTGAACAGCAAATGAGAATTTTGAATAGCAGAGTCTCAGCCCAGAATTGTCTTACCAATGCTATTATTTATCTTCCTTTATAGATGATTCAGATATAACCGTCGAGCACGTGGTCTCGCTTTTTATGACACTAAATTGTCGGGCCATAATCATGGAGTTAATGGGCTATTTATACCCACTAATGATCGTGACACATAGTTGATAATCGTTTATAACGATTTGATATGTAGGTTCCGCGCATTCTGGCGTTATGTGATCGTGGAAAGATAAGCCGACTGTATGTCGGTAGTCGTGAAGATCCGAATGAGAATCGATTGATAACTCTGATATGCCGATGGTCATTGGTCGGATATTAACTAAGTTATTATGGTTGTCCGTTGATGGTTGAGAATAATTGACCGTCGGTTGGTCAACTGATTATCAGTCGGCATGCTGTATTTATGAAACCGATCTACAGTCGGAATCGGGAGTCGATTGAATTATCCCAACAGTAAGAATCTCCTTATATTTAGGCATCCTCAAAATCCCCCACTTAATATAGAATCCCCTTATGCTTATCCATCATTATTTTCATTGTCCCTTTCCTTATTATTGCTTTTCTTTCATGTGGTTTATAGACTAAGAAAATTGTTGCTTTTGTTTGATTTTTTCTGTTTTCCTTGTCCGGGTTTGCCATGGATCGGTCTGAATTTAGGTAGGGTCAGTTAGAGACATCTGATCCAATACAAAACCCTGTTAGGATTTGTTGATCCAAGCCTGCCCACAAGTGACCCATCTTATCTCGGCCCAGTCCAACTATTAAACTGCATAAAGCATCAACAAAAACACCCATGGCTGCCGTTCTTTTATCTTATACGAGCACATGCTAGGAGTGATGCGAATCAAAACCATTAATAACAAGATAACAAACCAAACGTTAAAAGATCAAGCCCACAATTCGCTATGACTTGACCTGACCCAATTTCGGCATTTCCGTGTCAAATCGCAAAATAGTTGCCCATTCATTTAGAATCGAATTCAGGATGTTTGATCCCAGTCAAAGTATCGTAAGGAGGCGGCCCATCACTTCTTTTTGAATTCTGAATGATCTCTTCGTATATTTTCTCATGACCGAGTATATGGAGGAGCGCAAAACACTCCGGGATTGTAAGGAAGAAAAGGATAGACAGGGAAATTTTAGCCATGAAAACTTTGATGGGAAATCAATATCTATCTTCATTCAATCATACTCCTTTCGGTACCAGACACCCTTGTGAACTTCATGTCATGATCAAACAAATGACTGGGATTCTTAAATGACTTCCAAGCCATGTGGATGTTATTATCAAGCCGACAAACAGTAAACATGTGGGTTCGACCGCTAACTGCCAACCCTTTTGGTCCAACAAAGGCCCATTTCCAGGGTATGCATGCGATTCATTTCTATTTGTAGGTTAGATTTGACTAAGAATTTGGATCAGAAGAAAGTGTGGAGAGATACGTCTCAAGAGGGCATATTTTTTAGACCGGTTGGACTAGTCAAAAAGGCCAATATGGGTTGGCTATTTTTGGATTGATTGGCCAATTCTACCATTCACACGAAGCTTCTTGTCCGAGTGTTCACATCATGGGGCCTAATTTTGTCTAACAGTCCTTGGAATGTCACAATTATAACTCATTTCTTTCCCTTGCACTCTTCATGATTCTTTTTAAATAATACTATAGTTGCTCATTATTAATCAAGTTTGAATCTATTTTTTCTGGAAATAAAAAAGTTTGAGCTTGGGAACTCTTATTTTGGAGACATGGGTGCCCACCAGCTGAGCTACTAGCTGATGGCACGCTCCTATAATTGTTAGTATGCCTCATCTTGCATAACAACTGCCTTACCTTTGGAACCATTGGATATTATTTTTTGTGATGCTAGAAACATGCAGAATTATGTTCTTATACTATCACATAAAAATTACCTAGAATAAGATTGCCTCCGAATTCTGAATTTCTAGTATATCATGTAACGAGTATTAGTTGGCTCCAAGTTAGTAGATATGTTAATTTACTGAATTATAGGTACTTATTGGTCCAGAAAAGCCTTAAAGTAGCTAGACCCTTGATACATCATATTTCTAACATCAACTTCCTCTATATGTATATTATCAATATCTACTTTTTATTTTTAGGTAACGTTACCAATATCTACTTTGACACGCATGCATATGTATCCTTGCCACCATTAGACTGAGTATGAACTGAACTCATTGTTTTTGATGCTTTCTTGTGACCTTAGTTCCGAGCAGTAATTTGGTAACAAGATTGCATCGAGTCTTGAAAGACATGCATGATTAAAAAAAACAATAAACATTCCTTTCTTCTTCTTAAACAAAAACATTCCTTCCTTTGTCCGGCCTCTCTGGCATTGTTAAAAAGAGTTGGCTAATTAAGTTTGAATACCTTCAATTTTTAATATATGTCACAACTAGAGAAACAACTTTCGATGAATGTATTGTTAAATAACTATTAAATTCATGACATGATACACTCGTGTTAGTGAGGTTGCCGAGAAGGGGACAGGTGATGATGGTCTATATTGGAGATAAAAAGGCTTACCTCTGATAAGCATTTTAATATATTTTTACTATGGTTTACTTTAGCCCAATTAAGGTTTTGGGCATCTCCAAGTTCAGGAGTCCTGGAATAGGATAATATGGTTGGGCAGTGGTAGGAGAAAGATAAGGTCGGCAAGTGTGGAACTGGGTCTTGGGAAGCACGTTTGACTGAGAATACTAAGGAATAAATTTGAAAGACCCGTCCACCTGCCCCAAACTGATCGGCAAAAACTCGGCGAGGTATTGAAAAATCCAGAATGTGTCTTCCAATCATTTAAATATTACGAGAACGCGAACCGGAGGTTATGTGTGATTTTATGTGATGATTCTCCAATTATAATTTAAATAGATTTGGAGCTATTAAAACATGTATGTGGACATGTGCCAAAAAAAAAATCGGTCATAAAAATTTTATTTAATAGATATGCAATTTTTTTGATTAAATATAATTAGCAAAGGGAGTGCATTTTTTTTTTGGACAATGCTGAGAAAGAGTATCTATTTGAAATAATAAATAAAAATAATATAAATATTATTTTTTTGAGAACTTTGCTCATCTTCCTCAAAAATTTTGTAATATTGGTCTTTGCTCCCTCTAAACCCAGTCAAGTTTACTTTTATTTGAAGAATAATTAGCTATTTCATCTGATTATATCGACGAAGATAGAGCCATATGATTTCATTGAAGCCCCTGCCCTTTCCCATTGATTCCCTTCTTTTTCAAGCTATCAAATTGGGAATGCTAGCAAAAGTAGACTATGAGTCAACTAGCTTTGCCTTTTTTCTTTTTCCCAATTTGGATGACCAACGTGACCTTCTTCTCTGTCTCTCTCTTATGAATTTTCTCCGGCATGATCTCCTCTCCCTCTCTCTCTTTCTCCCTCTCTTTCTTTTCTCTGCTCAAGCTCATCATGCCCTATTTTCATGCCATTGGATTTATGACTGTAATGCTCTCCAGAGTCAAGATGGTCTGATTGGGGAGAAGAAAGAATTTCTTTAACCCACTTAACTCAAATCTCTCAAAAGAAAATTAAAAAAAGATGAAAAAATTATGAAAGTATATCTTAAGTCCCTTTTTTTCTCATGGATTCTCCATACTATATAAATTGAGGTATATACCCCTATTTGTAATAGCAAAGGTTTGTCCTTACATAATTTAAGTCAATTCCTCTTCCTAGTTTTTAAAAGATATTTGTAGTTCAAATAGTACTAGATCTCTAATAAAATATGATTAATATAAAAATTATGAAATATACTATAATTCTATAGGAGTTAGATCTCAACTTCTATTATCCTACCTAATTCTTAATGGATTAGAAGATAATGTTTAATTAAATTTTTTTTCAAAGAAAGTTTTAGTTTGACTAGCTCGTATTGAGGCCCAATGATAGAATTTTGATCCGATTTATCTCCTTAATTATGGGATTTGTCAAAAGTTGTAGATCTTAAAAAGATATCCAATTTCAAAAAAGAAAGATCATATCAATTAGGTATTATTCTTAATATAGTGGATCTTATTCATAAACTATCGAGCTCTACCTATAGTAGCCAAAATAATCATTAAGTATAGTGATCCTCTTGGATTAAGATTACTCTTGTTTAGGAGATTTAACTTCTACTAAATCAGTACTAATGGTGGAAAATATCTGCTTCCTTATGTCATGGTGAACCACTTGGCTTTACTTAGAGATAGTTTCTAGCCTTGCTGATCTTTTTTGCTTTCAAATGTTAGTGACATACTTAGTCTACTTCCATATTTGGATTTTATGGTTGGAATGCTTCTTACTGTCCTACTTCATCAATGATAATTATGGTGACTTGTCCTCGATCTTGATCTCCACTTGTCAATCGATGGGACCAAGGGATGAGAGCTTTCCCCCTTATAAGTGGTATTAGCTTCTCGTACCATCATCATAAAGCTTGTTATAGGCTTTAACAAGTTGGTTTGTTTGGCAACAATCACAAGATATATGTTTTCCTATATTCTAGAGGCATTGATCATGAACTCCTTCCCCTCTTTTATGAGACAATACTTTCTCTACCACTTACAGAAAACTGCAACTCAATTCCAAAAGTATGGACTCCCAAGGATATAACTTGGTAGACATTCAAAGAAACTACTTCACAAATATAATTCTCAACAATGGCAAACTTGAAGGTATGTTGTTTGGTGATCTTTAACTTAGCATCCTTCTAAATCCAACTAAAATGATAAATATGTGGATGAGGCTGTTGAGGTTCTTCTAGCTTCTAAGATATACAATAGCCTTGATGATGCCTTGCTTCACTTGGATCTTTAAGCAGAAAGTTCCTCTTTTGCCTATAGATCTATCTTAATTACTATCTTGGATTCTTTGCCATCGAGCTCAGTTTGGAGTTTGCTTACTTAAGCTTGGACAGCTCTTCAACCTGTATAATATTAAGAATTGCATTTCTTTCTTCTTGAAATTGTCATCCTTTGGCTTTTTCCATTTCAGCTTCAATTTGGAGTGAAGTTTCCAACACTACTTCTTGGTGTGTTCGTGAAGATTGCTGTGATTATAGTAATCCTTTTGAGCCATGATGGCCTACTTCTTTTGCTACTTTGCTTTTGGTTTGATTTTTTGCTATCTTTCTTGAATTTTCCATCCTTCTTGCCTTTCCTAGGCTGCTTCTTCTTCTCCATCCTTATGGTCATTATGCTAGCTTTACTAATGTCTTCAACTCTGAAGAGCTTCAACTCTTTCCAAATCTCTCGTAAAGACCTCCGATCATGAAAATTTTATGATTATTGATCGAAATTTTGAGGGAGATTACTTGCTTATGGAACTTGATAGTGTAGTTCTGAATAGATTGATCATACTTCTGCTAAAGGTACCACCACTTGATCCATCGATTTTTCTTATGGTCAATTGAATAAAACTGCTTCTTGATTAGATCTTTGATTTTGCTCCATATTAGATTAAAAATATCGTTATTTCTCATATATTAATTTCACCATGTAAGAACATGGTTAGAAAGCTTTAGACTAAAAATGTTAGGTTTTGATGGTGTAGCGGAGGGTATAGATGTTTAAAATTTTCATTCAAATACCTAGGTGCACCGAAATCCTAGAACCCAGAATCCCTTGACTATAGTAATCAAATCATAAATAAATAAACATGGACAAGAGGAATACCTGTAATGCTTATTCCAATTTTCACTAGGCACTTAAGTGTTCATCCTCCAATGGTGATCCGAATAAAAATTGGTCTAAGGATAGTGCTCCTATACCTTTGCTTCAAGAGTTCTAAATCCTAAAACTCGACTAGCTTTATGCCAATTAGGTTTCTCCAATAATCTGACTCCATCCTCTCTAAGGTTGCAAATGGGTCAGGTTGATCCGTGATCCGACCCGACCCGACCCGATTAGACCCGATCCGAACCCATTTAAAAGATCCATGGAGCCGGATCGGGTTCAAAATTGGATCTGTTCTCTTTTTCGGGTCGGGTCTGAATTTTTTGATTTTAGATCCGATCCGACCTGACTCAATCCGTGGAGATTTTTGGGTTAATTTGGATCCTAATATACATGACCCGACTCGATCCATCCCGATCCGGACTCAAATATAGGATCCGAATCCAGTTAGAGTGACTCACCCAAATAGGAGTTTGGGCTTGGGCCAAAATTTTTCAAACCCTTTGATCTTCTCCATTCAATTCCCAAACTAAAATCTTCAAAGCTAAAAATTTTCAAACTCTTTAGTTTTTTATTCTAACTGTTGTAATGTCTATAACAACCTAAGGAGGAAAGACTGGATGGATTCCTGATAACTTAAATGAAGGGCATCTTAATTACTTCTTCTGGCTTTTTGTTGGGCTCAATTTTTTAAACCTTCTGATTTATGTTTATTATGTCATGAGGTACAAAAGCAAGAAGGCTTCTTGAATTTCAATTTTATTTTGTTGACTTTAAAAATTTTAGATCATGCTTTAATGTGCACAGATATTGTGTCATCCACAGTATATACAGACTCATTTTTAACCATGTACAAGTATTCTCCTTGTATGATGTTTTAGATTGGGACAATTATATCATTATATAAAGTTTATATTTTTTTTTACTTTTCTTCTTTTGTGTGGACTTCTGGAATCTTGACTCTTCTCAAAAATCGCTTGTTTCCTTTGCTATCCAATACAATTAATTATTAGAAGCTACAGTTGGAGGATTGAAGAAAAAAAGAAAAGTGATATTTCTTAGTTGTCATCCAGCACTAGTATTCACTAATGGTAGGTTTCAAATAATTAATTCCATGACCCGACCCGACCTGAATCGGATCCACATTTCATGGATTGGGACCAGATTATATATGGACCTGATCCGATCCGAATGATCCAATGGATCAACAAATTCGATCATGGACCCGACCTGATCCGACCCAATTTTTTATCGGGGTGGGCATAGGTCCAATTTCAAGACCTGATCAAAAAACCAGATCAGATTGGGATCACTCAGGATCCGATCCGACCTGACCCATTTGCAGGCCTAATCCTCTCAAAACCTTCTCTGGATATCTGAATTCTCTCCTTTAGGACCTTCCTCATCCTTGTCTGTTCCTGATTAGGTTTTGTCTTAAATACCAAAGCCTGATCCTAAGACTAAGGGGATGTAAGAAAGAAAGGAGAAGCAAAGGAGACAAAATTGGAAAGCAATCTAGAATGTCTCGAACACCCAGTGCGCACACCTATTTATAGGTGTCAGAGGGACACCTAAAAGAAAGCCATGCCCCATCAGAAAAGTCTTATCTGATCTTCGTATCAGAAATAAGAGACCTTTCAAGCAGAAGGACTCTTATACAATGATATGTCAATTCTACCTTCCCTGTGCATGCGTCACATGAAGAGGGGTTTTCGCATCTCAAATAATTTCAAAAAAAATCAGATGTTGACATGTGGAAAGGGGACCTAAATTTGAATTCAAAACACCTGATAAGGAAAGAGGAGATGCCTCCTTCTGCTTAAGGCAGAAGGACTTCTTGTCGCATCTATTCACATTCTTTTCTTATCACCGTGTGCATGCACACAAGAGGCATATCTGACATCCTTTCAACCTTCAGATAATTCTGAAAAATTTTAGATAACTATCCATTAAAATGGATTCAAATAAAGAACATTATCTAGTAGGTGATGTATAATTTGAATGGCAGAAGGACTCCTTAATGCAAAGAGTTGCGTGAGTCTATTCGTGCGTGCCATCCTTGCTTTCCAATTTTCCATGCCACAAATTTTAAAAATTAACATCTCAACCTTTGAGATGTGTACCAGAGAATGGAGGCGATGTGGGCTACCACATGTATCTTAATTCCAAGGCAGAAGGACTCTTTTTTTCCTCACACCAAAATGCACACGCCCACCTTTCTTGCATGCTTAGAGTCCAACTAGGCTTGGACTCTAGGTTGTGGTGCCCCACAAGACTATGTAGCATCATCTAATGGCTGCTACACCCAGATCTAAACCCAAACTAGCATATGGCTCAATTTGGTTTGATCAAGAAGCAAGATTTGAACTGATTTTGAATTCGATTCAAGGAGCTAAGTTTCCATATGTGCCAGCATGCTTATTAGGAATCCTAATTGGATCCAAAACTCCAATCAACCTTATCATAAGGGTTCTTGGCTAATTTTTTATATGTATGACTTATTGAATTTCACATCTAGCCAGCAGTAAGTTTGAATATAAGTTAACCTAATTTGATTAGACTCTTTCTAATCAATTAAGATCCAAATCCTGCCGACTCGAGTTCAGCAATTAGAACCCTATCTAATTGATGATCGAATTAAACTCTTTAATTTGATTAAACTTACAAGTCAAGATTGACATCTAGCAATGTATCATAACTATCCAAAAGATATAAAATTTGATAAAAATATCAAATTTATTCTTCGATGGTAAGTTATCATGTAATTCAATCCTGTAGGATTTCAGGGTGGGCATGCACAGTGGAAACATAATGGATTTCAAAATTTTAA
>KE508180.1:76644-90440 GCA_000441515.1 Elaeis oleifera | reverse complement strand
CCACTCACAACTTTCATGCATATTTTATACCCAGAATATCCCACACACATCTCAAAATGGCATGCTAGGAATAAACGAAAGTAAGAATCTATATACACAAGGTACTATGGTAATCTCAGGTCAAAAGATTATATGCACCACTTTCACTGGAGAATCATTTATCGATATGCTGTAAGGCTCCATCAGATGTTCTTCCTGTAGATCAGTTCAGTGAACTCATTCTCTAATGAGCACCTATATCCTCATATTAGTGTTACCACATAAGTGATTGTGAGATCAACCATCCTCTCCATCGAGCATACATAGGATGTATCAGTTTTATCGGTATCATTGATCTCCGACTCAATGATCCAACGATTGAGAATATTTTAGATTGAAACTATCAAGATTTTAGATCTCACTAGCATTATCTCATCATGGCCCTAAAATCATTGTCATAATCAATGAGATTTATTATAATCATAAAAATATGATGCAGCAAATGATAAAACACAATACCTCATGAATAAAATAACTAATGTTATGCAAATGAGTAGGAAGATATCATAGAAAAATCTTTTCGTATCACCATGCGATTAGCTTGTAGAGTACTATTCTTTCAATCTCCCATTTGTACTAAAGCCAATCACCCCTATACCTGATGCCCATGCAATCAAGATGGCGATCACACTGTTGCTGTGTAAAGGCTTAGTGAACTGATCCATTTACTATTCTTTATATAAACTCATTTTATGATCAAATCATGTATGTGGTGAAAGTGCCTTAGGATGTGCATGGGTTTCTAGTAAGACCACACACAACTCAGTGATGAATCCTTTCATCAGGTATCTTCCTTAGCAATCTTTACTCACAACAATTAACTGAGTCAAACACAGTTTGCTGTTTGAAACTCTTTCAATTTACTGCTCTTCTAGTACTTCTCAAGTACTTTGAGAATACTTTTCATAGTTTTCAAAAGATCCTATCATAGATCTGCCTGAAATCAACGATTATGCACAAGGCATAAACCATATCAGGCTTGGTACATTGAATATATGGGTAAGTAAATACTTTTACACCCATTCATGTTAAACTCTTTTAATATAAAATCCATATACCTAGACTGGGACAAGCCTAACATCTACTTACATCTCTCCCTATAGATGCCAAAAATATTGGATGCTACACCTAAGTCTTTTCAATGAAAAAATTTTGTGATAAGCATGTCATTGATGGAGCGCAATATCGGGACTACCTTCTTAATACAATGTATGTCATTCACAAACAAAAAATCAAGAAGTTAGTGGGACTCCCACTTATCTTCTTGCATACACTTGGTTCATCCATATTTTGATAAAGTCAAATATTTTGACTATCTCATTAAAGTTAGAAGTACCGTCTTCTTAATATCTGCTTTAATCCATAAATGAATTTACCCTCCCACTAGAGACAAACTCTCTAGATGGTGTGTGGCTATAGCAAGCAAAAATCCAGATCGATATTCTTGTTAGCAACTTGTTGGGTCATACCCATAGGCGCTTCAACCATAGTCCATACTTGGTTGTTGTACAGAGAGTTTATTTTGGATATCATGATTTCAAACCATCTGTCAGAGTCTCTACTCATGACTTTCTCCGAATAGATCAAGAAAACATCATTCTCAATGATGTATGGTGTATCATCATAATCAATGACAAACCCATATTTTGAGTGGTATATTGCACATTCAGATTGACCTTCGGTAAGGAGGTGTGTGTCATGATCGTGCCACATCAATGGGCACATCTGGTTGAGGATCAACTTATGGATACTCCACAGATTATGATGGGATAGTTCATAGGTCTTGAACTTCTCAAGTTCAATTATCCTCCCACTATTCTCTTCTTAAAAATATTTTTTTTCAAAGGTGGCATACCTACTAACAAATATTTTTATCTTGTAGGATGGTAGAAGTAGTATCACATACTACTCTTAGGATAACCTATAAACTTATATTAATCTGATCTAGCACAAAACTTATGTTCATCAACTTTTTTCACATAAGTTGGGCAACCTACTTTTTTTTATATTTCATATAGAGTGCTACTAACAGATTTTGATGGTATCTAATTCAAAACACATACAGCAATTTCTAGGGCATATCTCCAGAATGAGATTTGTGAAGCAAATTAGAGAACACACTATATCTCATATGAAGTGTCCATCTCTGGATCGAGATATTATTAGTCTTTGAATATATATATGTTCAAGACCTAGTATGTTGCTCGTCTTATTCTCATATCCAGTAAATGGGATCTTAGTCATTTTATCCATGAGACAAGATATACAAGTTTTATATGATTCAAAATCATACAAATAAAATTTCTTCTTTGTATTACTTTATCTATGACTCATAAAAATGGCCAAATTGACAGTACCAGAGATATGTGACTATCACATATTCTTTTCTTGTTCTCATCAACCTGAAGAATAATATCATTGAGTGACAGAAATACAAGACCATTATCATAAATCTATAGCCATAAAATTTATCAGAAGAAAAGTATCTTTACATTAATTTCAAAACCATGCTACGATAGCAAAGGAATTGAAATAATATTTTTGATAAATTTAGGTATATAACAATAGTCTATTAATTTCTAAATTTTACTAGTAGATTCCTACAGTCTTAGCATAAATGAACTATCCATCAGTGTCAAAAAGCATGTAGTCACCTATCTTCAGCTTTATAGGTCTAGCGACACTTTGCATAAGTAGAACCTATATAAGGTATCACATATCCAAAATTCTAATGCTGAAGTACTCAACGATAAATTAGTTTGTATTATATACAAACCATTAGTAGATACAATTTTTGCATCCTGCTACTGTTTCACACTTGCAAGACAACTCTTGTAATTTATCTCTAATGCTTATCTACACTGTAATGATAATAGATACTCATAGCGAAGACAATCTTCACCTTTTTCTCCTAGGAGATACTAAACAAAGAATCCAGGAGAGTTAATAGGGTCAAATCCTGGATTAACTCACCATCTATGATAAAGACTTAATCATATGATTAAGTTAATCAGGATATATTTGACAGTCATATTGTCATCCTCGCCATATCTCATATGTAATTTTTTTTCTTTATATTATCATCTTCGAATAAATCAAAATTAAGAGAATAGGAGACTATCTCCTATATGAGAACTATTCTCAGATTCCTCAATCATTTCATAAAGTTCGATCAATTTAAAATATACCAAGCAGTCAAAGTAAAGATTCAGATATATAAGAACATAAAAGGACTACTCGTGATGACATACACAATTTAGATAAGATTTTTATCTAAATATGTCTCTCATTATTTTAGCAAATTTTATAGCCCTCAATTATAAAGAATGAGAAAATCTATCATCTAGTTTCTTAGTGGGTTGAGATTCTAATTTTCATAAAAATTTGTGGATAACACAATAAACTCCTATGAGTTCAAGGGTAGGTAACTCTTTACCAATTATATCTCATACAACTCTCAACATAACTTTTATCTTTAAAATATCTATAGCCTTGTGGATAGTACAACAAACTATAGTATCTTAGTCAAGTCATAACCTTCAATCTTATATGGTCATATCTGAATAATACTATCCTTATGGATAGCACAACAAGGCAGTACTATCAAAATATGTCATAAGTATCACTTAGTCAATATCATATCAATCCCTATAGTAAACCTTATGGATAGCACAATAAACTTGCTACAGTTTTTGACATACCCTATTGACTTAGTATGAGCTAAGTACCATTAGCTTCATTATGCACTAAGACAGTATCAAATCAATCTCCGCAGCAAGTCTTGTGGATAGCACAACAAGTCTACTATAGTTCTTGATATAATACTGGCCTAGCATGAAGGAAGGCATGGGTAGTGTTCTTAATACTTCACCATTATGACTTAATATAATTTAAATGAGAGACTTAAATCTCATGCACATCCAAATATATATAAACATGCATCATATGCAATCTAAATTTTAATTCTAACTACCAGCATATAAGAGCATATAAAGGAAATCTAATGGTTATGGACTTTTGAAAAAATCATCTAAGCCACGGGATGATTTATGGGTTGAACCCTAGGTGCATTATAGATCAAACCATTTCATGATTAATCTTTATGCATCTTTGCTCTACAAATATCTGGTAGTTTAGTTTTCATCTCCATGAAGACTACCATGAATGCACGATCTTATTGAAAATAGAAAAATAATTTTATCTATTTTAATAATTTTTTTTACATCAAAAAATCTCAATCAATAGTTGGGAACATACAAAAGAAGGATTCAGCTGATAATATAATGCATCAGGGGCACCTTGCCCCTATTGCAACTCTTACAGATACATTTATATAATCAGTTAACATAGAAGCATTCATACATACATCCATCACATGGATGTACCATATTCTATAACCACTCAATATGCATTTTATAACCATTATAAAATATGACAACAAACTACTCATGTTATTTAAATTACGATATTATTCATAAACATGTCAACGGAGATGTTTAAATATATGGGTATTAGACCCATCTAGGATTTTTGATTCGAGTTCAACTCTTAACCCAAATTTAATTTTAAGTCAATCATTTATCATCATTTTTGAGTTGTGTTGATCAATTCTTAGGTAAACACTAATCCAATTAGATCAATATAGATTTGGTCAATCATGACTCAAACCCTAATCAAATTAAGTAAATGGCAATTTGATCAACCTAAATTTAAATATGACTTGTAATCAAATTAGAACTATGAATTTGATTTAATCTATAATCATTAATTCTAATCATATTAGATCAATGAATTATAGTTAAACAATCCATCGGCAAAAATCTTAATGCATGTCTAAGGCATCCTTTCATGATCAAAGTTTTTGGCTCCACACATACCTTGGATAACAACCAAGATGGAAGATCAACAATGGTGAGTGCCCAATAACATGATGGTCGACCTTTGGATCTTAGGTGAATGCATTAAATGCAAGAACCCTAAGTTTTGGCAATGTCCATCTAATATATCATTCCAAGGCTTCATGCATCACATGCACTGGTTTACAATTCTGTCGAAAACAGATCATGGGATCTAACTTAAATTTATCTCATAAGTCTAAAGAACATAGAATTTCATATCTAAGTATGATCATGGATTGATAACATTTATCATTAATAAAAGGTGTATCAAAAACATCAATTAAACATCAATCAGAAAATCTGATTTTGACATAGTTTAAACTGAATCTAATTCATATTACAATAATAACATGAAATTTGATTGAATCAATCAAGAATGACTTTGATACCACTGTTGAGTTTCGGTGATATAGCGAAATATAATTTTCAAAATTTTTTATATGCATTCAAGTATTGAAAATAAGTTTAACAATTAAACTAGACTACCAAAACATAAAATCCTAAGAACACCTTGATGATTGCAATCAAATAACATAAGCATGTATAACAAGAAAAGATTAGAAGCCATATACCAACATGAAGACAACAATCTAGTAATTATGAGATCTCCACAAGACTCCAAAGTAGAAGCCCTCCAACAGTGATCCACACGGGACTGATCAGGATCCTTCCTAATTCGACGTCGTGCTGTAGCCTTCTTCGTAAGTTTACTGTCGATCGTTCTTCGCAAGAACGGATTGCACCACCATTTGTACACCTTCAAGACCTCCACTAGGATCACTATAGGAATCATTTTCTAAATGAACTCATCACATAAAAATCAGATTAGATGTTTAATACTTGAATAATCATATTTTAGGACAAGCATCATATGCTTTTCATTTTCTCTTCCCTTCCTTTCATTTTTTCCTCCCTTTTCTTATTCTTTTTTTAATTTTTTTATTTTTTCTCTCATTCTCATGCCTAAACTCAGCCCAAATTGGGATGTGTAACCTGATGTGGCGCCCCCTTTTTATAGGAAAGAAGGGGCGCTACCATGGGATGCCAACTCTTAGCATCCCTTATCCATTACACATTGATTTAATTTTTTATATGGAATTTAAAGGAGCAAGGCATATAATAAGAGGAGTTTTACCAATAGAAGCACTCCTCCTCTGTGTAGAAAATTAAGACGCCATTTGATGGCGCATAGGATAATGGAATAGGAGTGAAATCAAGAGTCCAAAACAAGATGGACTCTTCCATAATTCAACGCATATATGAAGGGGCATCCCATTTATTTGTGGCATGGAGTTCCTTCCCAGAGAAGGACTCTTCCTTCTCATCTACGCCCATAATTCCCAAGAGTCATCACATGACATGAGGAGAAAAAAATGCATGGAAATTAGGTGAGGAATTTAAGAGGAGTAAGTGAGAAGGACTTCTCCTCTTAAACATCAAAAATAAATGGGGTGTGGCAAATATTTTTGCATGTGGTTTTGGCATGAAGGAGGTTTAAAAATCAGATAAGCCACCTAACAATTAGATGGTTTAAACCTAATCCCATTAGATCAAGGCATCAAGCTTGGGTTTAGCACAAACACCTTTGCACTGAATCAAATTGAAAACTTAAGTTAATTCATATGTTAGTAATTTAATTAATCCATTGGATTTACAATAAATCCAAATAGATTGGATCAAAATCAAATCTTTATTGTGGGTGACCCATTGTGTTTCAAATCTAGCCAGCAGTGGGCTCAGACTCTTGACGTAATCCTAATCTAATTAGATTAGGTTAGCTCAAGAGTCCCAATCAACTAGAATTTTTTTAATTAATTTTTGAATTAAACTCTTTTAATTCTGTCAAGTCTACAAGTCAAGATTGACGTCTAGCAATATGTCATGATTATCTAAAAGATTTAAAATTTAATAAAAATATCAAAATTATCCTTCTATAGCAAGTTACCATACAATTCAATTCTTCGATCACACAACATCCCAGACAGGCCATGGGCATGGAATCATGTCAAGCCCGAATACCTATCTATATATATCTCGATCTAATGATGATGACTCGATTGATGAACCAGTAAAAATTTTTCTACTGTTCATCTCTACTCTGACCAGAGACTCTCAGAGTCATCATCTTATGAGATCACATAGGATGTTCTTTCCTCCTACAAGGAGTGATCGATTCTTTGTTGACCACTCACAACCTCTATGCACACTTTATCATACTCAGAATATCCCAAACACATCTCAAAATGGCATGCTAGGGAATAAAACAAATAAGGATCCATACATATAAAGTACCATGGTGATCTCAGGTCAAAGGATCACATGCACCACTCCCACTGGAGAATCATCTGTCGACATGCTATAAGCTTCCATCAGATGTTCTTCCTGCGGATCAGTTCAGTAAACTCATTCTCTAATGAGCACCTATATCCTCGTATTAGTGTCACCATACAAGTGATTGTGAGATCAACTATCCTCTCCATCGAGCATATATAGGATGTACCAGTCTTATCGATATTATCGATCTTCGACTCAATGATTCAACGACTGAAAATATTTTGATTGGAGCTATCAAGATTTTAGATCTCACTGGCATGATCTCATCATGGCTCTAAAATCATTGTCCTAATCTATGGGGTTTATTATAATCATAAAAATATGATATAGCAAATGATAAAATACAATACCTTATGAATAAAATAACTAATGTCATGCAAATGAGTAGGAAGATATCATAAAAAAGTCTCTTCGTATCACCATGCGATTGGCTTGTAGAGCACTATTCTTTCACTATCTTCATGGTTGTCGATCCAAATACCGAGCTGCAGTACACGGGGCTGAACTATTCATATTCAATCTGACGTGTGGCCCATCTAGCACGTGATCTTCCTCCGTTATCTTGATTAGTCAGTTTTTGATCGCTATGACGTCTGTGTCAGGATCTTATCTTGATTCTGGTGAGCGCTTGGCCACGATCATTGGCAAGCAAATAAGTTCAAATCATTGGCAATCATGGAAAGAAGAAAGGTGGCGGTGGCTGTGGTTGTTCCCGATGAGATGGAACTTGGGGCTTGGGGCTTTAAATAGTAGGGTTTCCTACCTTCCGATGGAGTCCGTGATGGAGGAAGACTTTTCCTCCATCGTATTTGACCGGGCACAACACTGTTTGATTAGGAAATAGGGCCCTTGAGCCTCTATTTGTTGCTGGGTGGGGCCAAAAGTCCGGCCCAATCAGCTGGGCCTCACAATTGGTATGGACGAAAATGAGGAATAAATAGAGAGAAGGGCGAGATCTTCTCCTCAACTGGCTTTGACAAATAGGGAAAGAAAACTTTTTCTATGTTAGCCGAGCAAAACATAAGAAATAGCCAGGTTTTTAAAGAATTTTGGTTGGATTTGAATGTTTCCAGACCAATTTGGAAGATATCCGCAGCTCCGGTATTCATCCTCGTTGGCTGCCAAAGATGGCAAAGTCCGGTGGGGGGAGAAAATGGAATGGAAACAGGGGAGGAGAGTCAGCCTTCCCCGTTTCAGGCCATTACACCTACCATTATTAGAACAGCTGAGTTTTTCTCAATTCCTTTCAATCCCCAGCATGGAGATCTTTTACATCTCTCTGCTCCTCACCTTCCTCCTCCTCTTCTTAAATCTCAGGAGCTTTGCCCGCAGACGCAATCCCAAATTTCCGCCGGGTCCATGGAAGCTCCCCATCATCGGAAGCATCCACCACCTCCTTGGTTCTCTGCCTCATCACTCCCTGAGGAATTTGTCGTTCAGACATGGCCCACTGATGCTTTTAAAGCTCGGTGAGGTTAACACCCTCGTTGTTTCCTCCCCTGAAGCAGCCAGAGAGATCATGAAGACCCATGACATCACGTTCGCAAACAGACCCATGCCCATCGGCAGCAAGATGGCGTCGTACGGTGGCAAGGACCTCATCTTCGCCCCCTACGGCGACTACTGGAGGGATCTTCGAAAGATGTGCGTCTTGGAGCTACTAAGTGCCAAGCGTGTCCAATCCTTTCAGGCAATTCGCGAAGAGGAGGTGCACAATCTCATTCGATCCATTTCTTCGGTGAAAACCGCTTCATCACTCGTGAACCTTAGCCAGAAGCTGCTCATGCTGAACAATGACATAATTATGAGGGCCGTCGTTGGAAACAGGTGCAAGGATCAGAATACTTTTATACTAGCATTGACAGAAATGATAAACTAGCAGGAGGCTTCGGTCTGGCAGACCTTTTCCCATCTTCATTGCTTATCAGCCGCATTAACATGATGGCATCCAAGTTGCCGAGATATCAACAGAAGGTGGCCGGATCTTGGACGACATCATCCACGATCACCAAGAAAGGAAGAAGGCTAAACTGGTAGAGGAAGATTTGCTTGATGTTCTCCTGAGAATTCGAGAGGAAGGTGGCCTTCCATCTACTCCTCTCACACTAGATGAAATCAAAGCTGTGATCTTGGTGAGATCTAAGGCCAAAACTTCCTTCCATTGCAATTAGTACGAAGCCTATTTACAGCCCCTAATTGTTGTTTCTGTTTCGGCTTTTAAAGGACATGTTCGGCGCAGGGACCGAGACTTCGTCCAGCACTTTGGATTGGGCCATGGCAGAGCTGATGAGAAATCCAAAAGTATTGAAGAGGGCGCAAGCAGAGGTGAGGGAGTTACTTTGCAGGAAGACGATGGTGACTGAGAGCGAGATTAGTGACATAAACTACCTGAAAATGGTCATCAAGGAGACCCTGAGGTTGCACCCACCAGTTCCCCTGCTAGTCCCTCGAGAGTCCCGAGAGAGGGTTGAGGTACTCGGTTACGAGATTCCTGAGAAGGTGAGGGTACTTGTGAATGCTTGGGCACTAGGGAGGGATCCGCAAATTTGGGACGACGCAGAAGAGTTCAAACCGGAGAGATTTGATGGAAGCACCATTGATTTCAAGGGGACCAACTTTGAGTTCGTACCTTTTGGAGCTGGTAGAAGGATATGCCCGGGGATCTCATTTGCACTCGCCAATGTGGAGCTTACCCTTGCTTGCCTTCTCTACTACTTCAACTGGGAACTTCCTGATGGAATGGAGCCTAGTGATTTGGACATGGCTGAATCCTTTGGGATGACATCTCGAAGAAAATTAGAGCTGTGTTTACGTGCTATTCCCGTGGTATAGATGTAAGAAGCCTCGACATTCCTGCAGTTTTTTTAATAAGCAAGGTACTTTGTCTGAAATGGTACAAGTAGTTACATGAATAACTGGGACATTTATTTTTGTAAAATAGAGGCGATTAAATTCATCAAAAACGAGTGATTACATCTTTCAATAATGAAGAATAATTTTAAAATGAAAGATAAATAAAATCAGATGGCTCGTTGATCTAAACTATCAATGTATACTTGCTCGGAACCTTCGACATACCATAAACCATGTTTGAACTATTTGAGGTAGGCTTTAAAATTCTGGTTTCTGATCATTTTCAAATAGATTGTTATTAAATATCGAACATTACTCGCAGACCCTTCTTACTTACGTAGCATTATCCAACCCCATAGCATGATGTGAGCATCTTCCAAATAGAACTCATGCTTAAGTATTAACCACTCTCTTAAAGATACATTCTTCCATATTAACTATCATCGGGGTAGGTCTGACTTCGGCACCTGAATAATGAAGTTGTCAACGAAGAATGATGGGCTCAAAATAAATAATATTATATTTTGAAGGTACTTAGAGGCTCAAAATGCTCATTGTTGCGGTGCAAAATGACCCCATGGATATTTATAGCCACCAGGGAAACTTACTGGACACAATACATCACTAAATAAGCATTTATAACACTTCTTTTCAAGGGCCATATACATATTCTGAGATTAACATATAATTACTCATATATCTTCTAGATAATGAGAGTTTCTATATGACTTTTAGACTCTCAAAACTCTTAGACTTCCAACAGTAATAATAATACAATTAAGTTTATTTACTAACATCCCCTCCTTAAACTAAAATATCAAGTAAGTTCTTGAGTTTGTGAAATGGATCTGCTGCAAGTGGTTTGATGAAGATATCTGCTATTTGATCTTGAGACTTGACATAAATTAGCTCCACATCTTCCCCTTCACATGCTTTCGAATAAAATGATACTGAATGTGTTGCCCAGTAGAATAACCTAAGGGGGTGGTGAATTGGGTTTTCAAAATTTAAGCAAATAATGTGCTGTTTTGAAAACTAGTGAAGTATTGATGGGTGCAGAAATAGGATATACAAAAATATAAATATAAGAAGAGTAAGAAAGAAGAACACAATCACAAATACAATCGATGTATAGTGGTTCGGTGCCCCTTGTACATATGTCCACTCCCCAAGATCCATTTGAAAATTTCACTATAATCTTTCCAAAATTACAATTGGATAGTTTTCTAGGCTTACTATCCAAAATTTAGTTGGTTTTACAATGGATCACCAACCACAACCAACAAACAAGCCAACCCTTGGCTTACACTTCAATTCTTAGGCTTGGATGGGCCTATCTCCTAGCTTCAAAGTCCTATTAAAACTAGTTAAACAAGTACATAAGTAGAAGAACAATAAAATAAAAAGCTCCTTTAATAAGCAATAAAGTCGATGAAGCTCATAGCTCTTCTTTTGTAGAAGCTTTTGGAGGAATGAGCTTGTCTTCTTGCTAAAGAGAATATCTGGATTTGATGCTTCAATGAGTTAGAAATTGAACGCACTCTTTTCAATACTTTTTAGACTTTTTTTATTTTTATGCTTCTCATTTTGATTCTCTTTTCTTGTCATTTTAACTAGTTGTTGGAAGCATTGAAGTACTATTTTGGAGCCTCAAAAGTCGTTTCTAGCCATTGAAATCTAAAATATAGCCGTTGGGGCCAAAATTATACTATTCTTAATTTCTGTAGAACTAGCCGTTGTGATTCGAGTCGACTCGGCTTACCCTTGAGTTGACTCGACTGAACCTTGAGTCAATTTGGCTATGCCTTGAGTCGATTCGATTAGTCTATGAGTTTTTTATCCCAAAATCACCTTTCTATTGGCACCCTATGGCTGCAACTTGAGCAGCTTGAGTCGATCCGACTCCTCAGCTCGATTGAAATATTTTCTGTTCTGAAATTCTGCTTTTTCAGCCACTGTTCACTTGAGTCGACTCACGCCCAACTTGAGTCAACTCGAGGGTGTGCCGGTTGAAACTTTTTCATATCAAAATTTTTTTACATGCCGTTCCATTTTGAGTCGACTCGAAATAGCCTTGAGTCGACTCGAGGTGCCCTCTACTGAATTTTTATGATCTTTTTCGATTTGAATTTTTTTTCAATTCCAACCTTTGAATATCCTCTTTCAATCTTATTTGAGATGTGTAACACACTTCGAAAGCTTCCAGATTTCTCCTTATTATTCTTAATTGTATCATTAAATTTTTTTTGATACTCTGTAATTTCTTCTAAAACATGAACTTAAAAAACTCATTAGTCCAAATATATACTCAAATATTTTATTATTCATCAAAATCAATCCTTGGGGTTAACAATCTCTCTTTTTTTGATGATGACAAAATTTTTGAGTATATGAACAATTGACAAAAAGTATGTATAAGTTTCAAAAAATATGCTAAAGTTATGAGCTTTTTCATAAGTTTAAGCTTTGCTCCTCCTTAGTGTGTGCTCATATTTATTTTAAGCTCAATTAAACATGTGAGTATCAATTAACTATATATGCTCATTTAAGACTTGTTCATTCATTGATTATGCTATATATGCAATTTTCTTCATACGTACATTGAACATTATGAGATATCGACACATACACATAATACACATTAAGGCCCATTGCGATACTTATATGTTAAAGCTAACAATTACATTCACAAGACACATAAGTACATTTATGATACATTCATGAGGTACATATCAACACATAAGTACATTTATGATAATTCATGAGATACATATCAAAGTAAGCAATTAAAGAGAAGCGCGGTGATTTTGTGCATACATTTTTAAATTTATAGTAGAACATACATAGATTAAACAATTTAATCTACAATGCATGCATAGATCAAGTCTAAAACTACCATATGAGATTCATGACATGAACTAATATGCAGATATGTGAATCTAAAATCTAAAATTCAGTAAGTATAGATCATATCTATATATAATTAGATCATATCTAATTTATATTTAGATCATATCTAATTTATATTTAGATCATATCTAAATATGAATTTAGTTCAAAACTTCAAATTTGAGCGCGGGTAGTAGATCATCGCATCCAAAATTTATGGTAGTTGATTCTTCATGATGTTCGATAGCCGTTCACGTGTCTGACCTCTACAGATATCCACACAAAGTCTATATTCTGATCGATGACCCCGGGAGTGCTAGCTCACGAAGATACTGAAAGAAAGTACCCTATAAGCCAATCGCAAGTGTGCTGCGATGGGACTTTTTTATAATTTTTCAACTCATGAAATGATATTTTTTATTATTTGAGGTATTGATTCATCATATTAGCTGCATCTTAATATGTCTAAGATTATGATGAACCCTGTTGCTGCAAAAATCCATCGGCGTCGGAGATGCTGGAGTCGAGGGTGCCACGGTTGCCACCAGGACCTGCAAAAGAAGTCTAAACCGGAGTTGGGGTTGCTCCGGCAAGACCCTCCGACGCTCAAGTCAGTTCTCTGCCTCAACAAGAATGGAGTGCTCGAACGGAGATTTTAGCAGAGTTTTGAGATAGAGACGAGAGCTTAGAGAATAACGTATCTGGGGGCCTTATTTATAGGCAGAGGGCGCAACAGACTTGATGGCGATGCCTGTAACTGGCTGGTAGTGGGTCGTTCAGGAG
>KE508175.1:25048-47592 GCA_000441515.1 Elaeis oleifera | reverse complement strand
AGAGAGAGAGAGAACAGAAGAACATGAAATGGAGACAAAAAATAGTATCAGATTTGGTAACACTCTTTTAGTTTTATGTGACTTTTGGGCAATTAGTCCCATCTTTAATCATCTCATGCCATTCCAGTTATGTGGCCAGATTTCATGGTAATATCTATTGAAGTTGTTTATGACACTAAGCTTCAGTCATATCCACCACTTCTTGCATGAACTTATTTATTGTCTTCGTTCCACATTATAATGACCATCATTTAAATAACATATTTTTGATATAAAATAGATAGCACTCTATAACTAAACGGATTTGATTTAAGAGCCACACTCAAAAATATGGGTGGAATGCCAAAGTTGGTATATTTATGATTTCTGCTAAAAGGTGAAGAAAAATATTTAAATGCACAAGGGACTAAAAAGCTTCAAAATTGCTAAATATAATGAAGTCATGAGCAATTGAAGTTCCAGAGAAGTAAAGAATATAGATATATTCATGGTACAAAATATGAGCATGCTTACTGAATTTCAGTTATATTCAATATTAATTTCAATCTAAGGTTGTTAAAACTATAGAAATTAAGAACCTATACAATAAAATACTTTAATATTTGTTTAATAATCTACATTAGTTTATTTATTTTCTGTTTCCTATTCTTCATTTTTTTGATTTTATACCAGAACTCCAGAACTTGGAAGGGAATCTTCTGTACTACTAAAAGTGTTAAAATTCAAATGCCACAGACCTAGATGAAACCAAACCAAAACTGAATACAATTTTCAAACCTTGGGTTTAAGCATGAATCTAGAGGATTTAGCTGTAGATTCCAAGAATTTGTGTTTGGTCATGTCACATATACAGAAATAATTCTGATAGAACCATGATAGCTTGTGGTAGGAATTTCATTAGATGATACTTGATGGAAGAAGAACTCTGAAAACTTTTCTTTAATGGAAGTAGTTGAAAACATGAACTTGAATGAGGAACAAACCTGGTGTGGCTATGTAACCTTGATAGGATAATTGCAACGGTTGTGGGCCTGATTCTCTTCTATTATAACTACAGAGATCAAGTACTTTGTGATATATTCTTCAACAATGGCTATTGCTATTTGATAAGAATTGAGTATAATGCCATCATTTGTCCAATAACAACATTACAACTTTATGGTGAAAAATTAACTTGATTATGATCATGCACTTGATATTTCCCATGCATGTCCTATCTCTTGTGTAAGGAATTCTCTGACTATTTCTTGGATTGCTCTGGTAAGCAACAAATGGAGAAATTAAACATAGATGATTGTGTGCAATCAGTGCTTGTGCCACCATTCTGAAGTAGAATTTAAATTGTTATTACTATCTTTAAGGCAGAATTTTGCTTATTTAATTTCAATTTCAACTTGTTGGGAAAATTATAATTTCTAAAATAGAGTTCTTATTCTCACTTTGATTAAAGCACTGATTAGATGATCTATTTGATTAAAGCACTGATTAAATCATCTTTATCATTCTAAGTGATTCTTTTTAACATTGCATGTTGTAAATGTGTTGAATGCATAATGAATGTTTGTCATTAAATACATATAGGAATTTGATCAGGAGTGTCGCCTGTTTCTTAAAATGCTAGCTGGTGTTCTTGTCAGCTAACATGATCGGCACATCTAATATAATGTTCAATTTTAATAGAAGCATAATCTGAGATTCAGCATGAGTTGTGACAACTCAGTACAGATGCATGTTTGATGAGAAACAATCATGATTATATCTCATGAAAATATATCTTTTGTCTATTTTTGATTTGGGGGAAAGAATTAAGGGAAATAAAGAAGAGAGGGATATGGTACTGCAGTAAAATTTTTTCTATTTGAAGTCTCAACTTTGAACTACAAATTTCAGATCTCTTCTCAACACATATAAAAGGACAGTTAGATGACAATAAAGTACAATAATAATCAATCCAGGGTTTTGTAATTCCAACCTGTTGCTTGACTAGAGCTTTTCTAGTATACCACAAATAGGATTCCTAATTATTCCCTAATCAGAATTGTTCCTAACCAAGATTCTCTTAAGATTGAAGAGTTAAGACCTTTTCTTTGATGCATTTTGGAGAGGTAATTATTAAACTTCTTAATTTGCTGCCTTAAAATACATTAAAAATATTGACAGATAGAAAGTATGTCTTCATCTAGTTATCGATTATGCCTTTCACTTCTGCCGTGTAGTGTCTCAAGATTGTGCCAATTAATGCCTCTATCTACCACTTCATCTCCAAGGTCTCATAATAGAGATTAGTATTGGACCCTTAAATGATAAAAGTATTAAATCTTGGTGTCCTTCAATCTTCACTGGTGATCTTGAGCTATTTTGCCACAATGAAGATGCGAAGATGATGAAACCCTTCTCATTTAATATGAATAATTTATTGTATGGCCACCCATGACCACAACAAGAAAACCAGTTCCATGGGTCTCTTCTTCTTTGGTCAAAGTTCGTAATAAACTTGGGTCTTTGCTTTTTATCTCCTTAGCATTTATCTTATTAGAATATAAGGTGGTTGGATCTTTCAATCCATGATTTGTCAAATGGTCTTCAATGGAATTTAATTTCACCAGCTCGAATTACCTTTCCAAGATTGCCCACATTGAGGTCCTCTAAAAAGGCACAGTCCATCTATTTCTTAGGCAACCAAATCTTGTTCTTTGAACATTTTCATGAATTGTTTTAAAAATCGGCCACTATGGCTTGCTAAAGCAGTCGTTTTAGTGGCTTTGGCTTGAAACAGCTATGCTAGCTATTATAGTGCTTGCTATATGGCATTTGGGGTATGAAGCATCCAAAATATTTGGTGAAAACCCACCATAGTTGATGGTACCTATGGGTTCAAAGTGGGCAGTTTATTCCATAGCAGGCTAGATTGGTTCCAATTGGACTGGTCTAGTAATTATCAATTGCTCCAATGGGTTGTTTAAAGCACGGACCCATCTAGTTGTTTCATGCCCTAGCTGAATGGAGCATGGGGCAGAAAAGGAGAAAGAGAAACAAGGAAGAAGGCAACCCTTTCCACCTCCTACTACCTCTAGCACTTTCTTGTTGATGATCCATAGCTAGTACACAACCATGAACACCTAAGAAAGCTAGACCTAAAAATGCTGGAACTTTTTCATCTTCACTATTAAAGAAACTGAAAATAAAAAAATAGCTATGAGATTTAGGTTGGTCATCAGGTCCAGGTGAGGAAGAAGAGAGAGGAGGATATATTTAGATGGATGTCTCAGACTATTCTAGTTCTGATGATGCTCAAGAAGTAGATCTCCTAAAAGTGATAGATGATATTTAGTTATTGAGAAAGTCAAATTATCAGGTCATCATTTGACCTTTTTCCTAGATGTTGGAGGAGTCTATTATCTATTGATGATGATATTTTGTTTGGCAATTATATTATATAATTGTGGACATCTTTCTTCTAAGGTTAAACGTTATATGATTGTGGCAATCTTTATTTTACGATTGATATTATGAGATTGTAGACATTTTTATTTTGTGGTATATGTTATTATGTTTGGTTATGATGATATTTGTCATTAGATTGTGGATCCTTGCATTATATTGATTGTGACATAATATTATGATCAATGTTTGTCACACCACCCTGTACCGCCTGATACGGGACATACCATACCATACCGACACTATTGTACAGGTCCATACCATGCACCAACACCATAAAAGATGGTACCAGTACAGGGTCCTGAGATGGCAAACCTTGATTATGATGTTATGTTGATTATATTTATAGCAAGGTTCTCTTTATCGGTGCATATCCTATGCATGCTGTACCATAGCATTACCAAATTGAGAATTAGAAATTGTGGGGGGGGGGGGGATACCAAGTCTCGATATGCTGTACTGACCCATCTT
Source organism: Elaeis oleifera (assembly GCA_000441515.1). Lineage (NCBI taxonomy): Eukaryota > Viridiplantae > Streptophyta > Magnoliopsida > Arecales > Arecaceae > Elaeis > Elaeis oleifera. The sequence continues at coordinate 43,680 of KE508175.1, read as the reverse complement.
GGGTGAATGACACTATATCACCAGGATACTAGTATGGGGTTGGTATCAAGATGGCGAACTTGGTTTATGCTTTGTCCTTAATATTCTTCTTTTCATTATTTTTATGAAGTTGATGTAGAATATTGAATTTGATGCTTGGTAAGAAATACTAATATGTTTTACTAGCCCATTTTGGGTATACAGTGCTTGGCCTGCTATTTTCTATCTTTATCAGCTATTGAACCGCTCAGCTACTACATGCTTGCCATTCGCTTTTCAATCCATTGTTTTTGATAGCATTAGAAACAAATCTCCTAGTGTCTGTTTGACTTCTTTTGGTACCATTTGTCGAGACATGATCATGATGATTGGATATTGTGATGTTTTCCCTGTATCATATTTGAGAGGAAAGAAAACAAGTCTAAGAAAAAGATATGAATAAGGAGAGGGCAATGTGGAATTCACTAGAAGAAAAAGCCTATTTAAGAGTTTTCTTGAAATTACATGACTGATGCCACCAACTAATTAAGAATCAGTCCATAATTTTCTGTACCAGTGTATTCAGTATTCACTATGTGGGTTTGACACAAATATAGTTAAAGTAGGGTTCAATAGACTATATCGACCATCCTAATCAAGATTATTACTTCACTCTGAAGATTCCTAACGCAATCAAGACTCTAAAAATCCTTCCTAATTTTTTTGCCTGAAATAGTTTGAGAAGCACTTTAAAGTATATTAGTAACCTAAGTATTCTCCTAAGTCCAAACCCAAAACATTTAAATTCGTGGATTTTTTAACCAATTAAAACTCTAAAAAACAATCTTCCTAGAATGGCATAACCTAAATATTCTCCATCTAAATCTAACTGCATCAAATATATTGGTCGCTACTTTTACTCATTTGTTTTATTTGTGAGAAACAACCTACTGCAAACATTCACTATCGGAACTCTGAAATTTTCATCATTTGATTCAGGATTTCTTTCTTGGAGTAGATATATGTGGTAGCTTGAATAATGAAAACCTTGTTGTTTCTATCCTATATATGATTTGATCTATAAGTAATGTGGAAGTCCTTTTCTTGCACAATGTGCTTGTCTTTTAGATGTTGTAAATGTTTCCTACCTTGCATGTCTTTGCTTGAGCTTTTGCTCTCTCAAATTATGGAATTCTCATAGTTTTCTTGTTGCAGTTGGCTGGGGCAGCAGTTCTGGTGAAAGAAGGATCTATTAAATCCCTATCAATTAAAATTCCATGGAAGCCAAAAAACTGTCGGATAGAAGTGGAAGTGCTTGAGGTTGTCCTTGCACCATCTGTCCAGAGCAATACTTCTGCCATGGATGCTGATTCTTTGATGCCTACTTGTGATAAAGAACAACATATGTGCATTGATTCAGAGAAGATTGAGCTGAGAGCAGTGAAGGAAAAATCTAGTGCTATTTCTCGAGATGTTCATGAAGGAGTGAAGACAATTGCTAAGATTGTGAAATGGTTTCTTACAAGCTTTCATGTAAGAATAAATGAAAGTTTTGTTGCTTTTGATCCCCTTCAGATGTGGAAGATAGGAGATCAGCATTCCATAAATCCCTGGTTCTCCGAATTAAAGAAATAGAGTTTGGAACATGTGTTTGTGAAGATGCTGTGGCTAAGTTGACTAATTTTGTAAAATTTCAAGAAGCAGTCATTGAGTTCCTTCTGTTGGAGGATGTTGATAATTCTCCCACCTCCATGCTGGTTCAGAAATGGGCTTTAGTGAAACATATTCAGGAAAAAGTACTATTACAATCTTGACAGGGCCAAGTGGTGGGTTCTCAGGGACATTGAACTTAAGCATACCATGGGAAAATGGATCTTTAGATATTCGTAAAGTTGATGCAGATGTCTCAGTTGATTCTGTGGAACTGAAGGTGCAACCCAGCAGTATCAATTGGCTCATAGCCATATGGGAATCCCTCAAGAACATTGGCACAGCTCGACGGAGTAACATTTACAAGGCTACAGATTCACCTGACCATAAATGTAGATTTGATAGCTGTTCATCTACCTCAGGTTCTGCTATACCAGATTCAGAGAAAGTCACACCAGGTGGAGGAAGCCATTCAAATGACCCATTTCTTACCATCAATCAAGATAGTGCCTCAGATGCTTTGCTTACAAGGATGCATTTAATTCACAACTGGGTGCCAGAATCATTTGACCTCAAAGACCGAACTGATTTAGAGCCAGATTATGGTGCAAGGTTTGTTTCTTAATTTCTGATGACTAAAAACATGATATTATTTGGCAGATGTAACCATACATGGAGCAAAATTCTTTTCTTGTGTTCACCATTTGAGGTATGAGATAGTCCAAAAGTTTTCTATCCAAAGAACCTTCAATTAACATAAAAGGGATGTTTCATTCTTATTTTTGTTCATCTTATTTTAGTCAATTCCAGGCTATCTGGAAAAGTGTCTTTTGTTTCTATGTCTATTCATCAAGATCTTACATATGCTTTTTATCTTGATATTCTAATGCCCCATTTTGTTCAGTTTAAGGATTATGATGTCAAATAAATCAAAATTGTCTAAGTGGATTCTTTTTCTTTTTAACCCGAGGTGTTCTATTGCTTCCTTGCAATAATCTTAGTGAATTTTGGATGATTGTCCCCATCTGAATATTGAGATGTAACTCCTTCACGGCTATTGCTTATTGCATCAATAAGGAATATGTGAGCGGGATCCAAATATGGGAGGCAACATGTGGGGCCTAGGTATCAAATAGTTTTCTATAAGTTCAACAGCCCTTGTGCATTAAATTGTGATTTTATGTTTGTTGAATTGTTATTTCATGTTTCAGACTGATATGCTGATAAGACCAGTGTTCATATTCACTGTTATAGTCCAAGAAACTTTATAAATCAACCTGGCAACATCTCTTTTGATTCTAGTTTGCGTTTTATCCCACTAGGGGTCATTGTCATTTTCCATTTAAACTTCTGAAAAAATAGTCATGACTTTCATGTATCATAAGTTTCTTCCTTTGCTTTTTAAATCCTTAATATAAATCTCAGCTCTTATTTTAACTGCAAAGACAGGTCACAAAATAGTAAAATACCTACTTTATGTGGTTTTACATGAATGAATCCCCTTTTGATGATGCTTGGTTTCTCTGCTGTACTTGAATAGTCATTTATATGTTTCTTCCTTAAAAAATTACCAGATATCCAACATGAGATTTAATCTCAAGTGCACATTTTTTATCATATGTGTTCATTCTGATTTTTATCATGTGTGTTCATTTTAATTTTGCCAACTTTGACCAATATGACATTTACATTAGCATGTGGGAATCTGATGAAAATTTGATAATAGCACATGTGCATTTAAACCATCCTTCACACATCCTGTGTTCTTTCTTTCTTTTTTGTTTTTGAGGAACACAGTTGTTATGTGTACCAGCTGTGCTAACAGTTCTTGTCTTTAACATATCCTATTTGACATGGGGTCAGTGATCTTTTTCTTTTTGTTTTTGATTTTTTTGTAAGATAGGTTTAAGATTAGGATGATAAACCTTTGTTCTTTTAAGCATCTAAAATGACCCTTTTTGAGGCCATGTGTTTAAGTCCGTTCACCTCTCTATAAGACATTGCATCTGAAAAACATACATTAGTGGGTCAGCATTTGGTTCATCTGTGCAATCATAAGCCTTTTCTGTTATAACATTTTAGTATTACGTCAGTCCCTACTCCCTAGTTTCCCTGGTGGCTGGTACACTTTCTAATATGGTCAATTTCATAAAAGATTTTGGCATTATTCATTAACTTATGTGTTAATTCTGGTTACGGAAGATTGTTAAATATTTGGTTGTTGATTCAGTTATATTTCTTGCAGCATTGATGAGTTTTTTGAATGTTTTGATGGAATGAGGAGCTACCAGGCAAATTCAGGAACTAGTGGTATATGGAACTGGACCTGTTCTGTTTTCAGTGCAATAAGTGTTGCATCTAATCTTGCTTCTGGATCAGGACATGTTCCTATAGGTAACATCCTAAAATGCACCACATGAACCTTGTTAATATCTTTCATTGATGCTGCTTCAACCTTTTATATGAGATCTCAAGTCTAATTATTGTATGTGCATGCTGAATTAAATTAATCTCATCGTTTACCATTTCAGAATAATTACTCATCGTTTTCCTATATGTTTCTGATCTTTCAGCTTTTCTAGGCCAGTTTTTAGAACCCAATCTTTAGTCTATTTTCAACAACAGTCAATCATCTTGCCAAAATATAGAAGCAACATTGAATTGTAAACAGTACACTAGTACTTAATTCCCCTTTTCTGTAAGAACAATTATGAAATCATCTTCATCATGATTACCTGATTTGACCTTGTCTTTCATTTTGTATTTGCTTGACAGATATAATTTTTATGCTTTTGATATTGGTATGTCTTCTCATGACTCCCCCCCACCCACCAAAGAAAAGGGTTATCTGGTTGATGCATTGATATCCAAGTCAGCCTAAATGATTATTCTGGTTATAGAAAGGAATACCTTTATCATGCAACTGAGATCGTATTATAATCACAATGTATCACCTTTGGCTGAGATTATAATGCCACAGGTTGGAAGGCCATCTCTCATTTGAGAGGAAAACGATATGGAATTCCAAAGAAAGAGATCTAATCTGTCCAATCAGAAAGGTTGTCTTCATGAAATGTAACTTTTTGATCTAACGTGGTTCAGAACTCAGCAGGAAGTCAAGTTTAATATAATTATTATTTATTTCATACAAAGGGATGTCCTAATGCACAAGGCTGCTGCCACTATGGGATTGGGGGTGGTTAGATGTATGCAGACTTACACCTGCATGCAGGGAGGTTGTTTCCATGTTTTGCACAGATGACTCAAGCTACAATGGAGCAACCTAAGGCCCTTCCTCTACCTATTGTATTATTTCATAGGTTCTTGAAATAGTTGGATACTTGGATCAATTTTCAGTTGGTTTCTTTTAGTTAGTCCTTATAAATCATGCTTGTAGTTACAGTTTCTAAATGTCCTATATTAGCTATTGGTTGGGTACAGAAGTCAAGAAGTCATTAGGTTTAATGTTTAAGTTTCCTTTTATTATTTTATTTCTTGCACCTAAGTGTGTCTTTAGGGAAGGGCTACTTAAACTTGCTTTTAAGAATTTAGGTGTTGCTGTTAAGGCATTAACATGGGCCAGCAGGTGGTACCAAGTGACACCACAGCATAAGAAGCTCTCACACTCTTAACTGTCTCTGTAGGAGAAGGTTCTTTCCTTTTGTATTAAATACAGGTCCTGGCATGTTTTTTAGTTTAAGCAAGTTTTTTACTTTAGTAATTCGTACTCCTTTAGGCTCCCATTAACCCACAGAAGGTTGCAACAGTGAGATTCCATTCTTTAATGGTTTGGTTCCTTTATGCCTTGGTGCAGCTCCTATGTTAGTATTTTCTATACCATTCTTTTTTTCCCATAAATCTTAATTTTGTCTTCTTTTATTTTGACCATTAGGAAACCACTTTTAGCCTTATAAATGATGTTTGGTCTCATTATCATCTGTTCACATATGGTTTCTTTCTTATTTTGCATGTTGTTTAGTTCTGATGTCAATTAATATTTCAAAAAAATCAGTTCAATTCCATGATCAAACCATGGTTATATCATTGTTTTAGTCAGCCTCATCTCCCATGACAGCTTGGCCAATGATTTAACCTCATAATTTAACTTCAATGTGTAGTTTGTGTAGAAAATAGTTCAGCAGATTAAATTTACTTTCTTGTATGTCATCTTTTTCTTTTACTTTTTTAATTTTCATCAATATGTCCTAGACAAATTTTGACAATAAAGCCAACAGTGAACCTTTAATCTTCATTTATGTTACCTCCTGTGCCATTTTGGTACTTTGAAGCATTCTCATTGATTAATTGATTCCTGGAAAAAAAAAAAATCTTCTCATGACTTACCCAATCTAGAGCATGTTGAATAACTTATGTTGCTTTAGAGTGATTTCTTGTTTTTTAGTTGGCAATCTATATCAATATTAGATTTGAGAGGATTTTGGTAAAGTTTTCTACAGTCAGCTGATGGTCCTTAAAAGGGACAAAATGCACACAGGTTAAGAATACTTTGGAAGAAAAGGGGATGAAAATAGAAGGAGAGAGAAAAATAGAAGAATACAATGAGCACATTGAGTGCCGACTTGTATCAAAATTCCTCCATTAATTTCCCAACCAAACGACATAAATTATGGGTTCTAATGTGACCTTTATCAATTTTTATGCGTAAAACAAGCTTAATAACAGTTAGAAGACAAATGAAATGATCAAACTAAAGTTTGCCATGCTAGTCGGTGGCGGTGTGTACCAACCGTGCCATACTATACTGGTTCGAGTCGATATGCGGTATGGAGGGCGTACCAACACTCGGTATGCCAAAGCGGGTACCATACTGGATACATTGACATTGTGATAGGATAGTACTAGTATTAGGCCTGATACTAAGATGGCAAACCTTGGATCAAACAATGTTTATGTGACCGATTTTACTAGGACTCAATTTTTCATATTCGTTCCATTAAAATTTTATTCCATACTTTCATTTTGGTTTTGCTTGTTTTGGACTCTCATTCTATTGAGCTTTGATCATAGCATCAGCCCACCATCCAGCCTATTCTTATCTGATAAATTAATATGATATCGCTGCAAAAAGCATACACCTGATACTGTCTGAAATTGAATGTCAGCCAAAAACTCAAGTACAACTAGTGTAATGAGATATAGGCTTCATGTCATGACTACCTTAGGTGGAACCCATTGGTAGACCTTGTCTCCCCACAACTAATTCTTATGTTCTCATAACTAAATTATCAGTCTCCTTAACCATTTTTGTTATCACATTTAGTTACCGGCATGGTTCACTGAACCATCTGGTTCGTGGTGTGCCGAACCATACTGGTGGCCAACTGGGATGGTTTCGGCATTAGAAACGAGATACCACTGAGGAAGGGGAGAGGAAGAAGAGAAGAGGGAGAGGGGGAGGGCGAAAGGGCTGCTGGAGCCTCCTCTCCTTCCCTCCCTCCGTCCTCCTCCATCTTCCACCATGTGCAATGAGCTTGGCTATCTTTCGGTGGCCTTTGGTGGCCCTCTCCCGCTCTCCCTCTCCTTCCCCCCTTTGTCTTCCTCTCCCATTCTCCCTTAGCCCTCTCTCTATATTAGTTCGGGCTCGATATAGAATGGCATGGGGGTGTACCAAACCTTACCGCCGGCCAATCGGCCTGGACTTTAGTATTGGTACAACAAAACTTAGTTATAGGGTTTCCCCTTAGGTCCTATGTGGGCACCTATTTTCTTATCCATGACTACCACCTACTTTTGTGGGAAAGCCACAAAAAGATAGCAAGAAGAGGGAAAATTTTCAACTCTTATTTGATCAAATTATTCAAAATTTTAGGGACTGAGGTGTTGACAGAATTATCAGCAGCTTCAATAATTCTTATTATGTTATCTCCTTTACTCATATCTCTCTACTTGTGGGGAAGATTTCTGATGGATAAGAAAGGGACATCTGAACAAGTCATGATATGCTTTATGCTGCTCAATCATGATGCATTCCCTAAGTTGATAAAAGCCATGTGAAGGTTATTTCCAAGTTAATAATATTCATTAGTAGATTAGGCATGAAACTAGCTTCCACTATTTACTTTCTAGAGTTCTAGTTGAAGTTTGGACAATCCCCAATATCATTCTCCTTTCACCGGTCTTAATTCCATATCCTCCTCCTTTCTTCAGTGTAGCACCTTGATCCTAGTAATAGATTTTTTTAATGGCAATTGATTCTAGCGAATAGTTATTTTTCCTAATATTGACATTTGAATAAGCTAGCTACCTGGATCAGCCTGTTTTCTCCTGTGGTGCACCTTAAATTTTCATATGATCAAAATTCTTGATTCTTTTTCTTTTCAGTACTACATCTGTTTCAGTTTATTGAAAACATTAATGGTCCATGCTAACTCCCTAATTGATCTTTATGTAGAAATCCCTGCAATAGTGTCCTTATTGTATTCTAGGTATTATGTTTTCATTTTCTTTATAAAAACTAGTCAACAAATCTTATCATCCTCAGTTTAAATGCACTGAACTTCTTAGCTCTAGTTTTTTCCCTTATCCCAATCTGTCTATAGATTTGCTTCTTGCCTTTTTTTTGTTCCCAAATTAATATACAGGCCTTGCTTAGATGCATGCTTAGTTTGGTTATTGTTTTCAATCCCTTTTAGCCTTCTTCCTATGTCAAAATTGTAATATCTTCTGTCATTACGTACTGTAAGTCTTTGATCACCTTTAGGACATTAATGTTCCACCACCATGTTTCTTACCTGTATGCCATTTACTTAAAGGTTCTTCTAGTATAGGAGCACAATCGAGCCAAGCTGAGCCGAGTAGCTAGAAGCTTGAGCTCAACTTGATTCAAAATATTTGGATTCGAAACTTATCTTGAGATTGATCAAGTCTTAATATCCCGAACTCGAGCTTGGCTCGAATATCAAGTTATTAACCGAGCCATACTCAAGCTCGAATTTGAGCCTTAGACTATTATAAATATATATTATAAACAAAATAATATTATTAAAATATATATAAATTCGAATAGGCTCTTGAGCTTTCAAGCCGAGTAACTTGCTACTCAAGCTCAACAATAGCCGAGCCAAGGCGAGCTTGGACTCGAGTTGAGCTCGAGTAGCTCATGAGTAGCTCGATTCAATTGCACCCTTTTTCTATGATAAGAAACTTCACGCCATCCAAAGTTACCACACCAAATTCATTGCAATTCCATCATTTCAGCATTCTCAAATGGATAAAGCATCATCTCCTTTTAGAATCCATGCTATATTTGTACCTCTGCAATGAATAATGAATATAAATTTCTTCATGCTAGCCATTGGATACTTATTGTGTTATTTGGGCTTTACTAGTTTGACATTTTCAGGAGTCTGATTAATATCATTGCCATTCTTCCTTATGCAGAACAAAATGTTGAGACTAGTTTACGAGCTACTATTGCTGAGATTTCTGTTGTCCTTTCTTTCATTGATGAAGATCAGACACAATCATATGATTCTGGCGATGTACTTGACTCATTACTACATGGCCAAAGCTCTGATTCTTACATGAGCTGTCACTCATCAATGAATATAGAACAGTCAGCCTTGAGTGAAGTTAATTCTATGAAATACACCATCTTGAAGCAAGGGGTCAACATCTGGCTCTTGATTTGCAGGTAAAAATTGTGTCTTCTGATTTTTTTTCGACAAGCATTATTTCCTAATTTGATAAAATTACTTTTTTCACAAGACATGTATGTAACTGAATCCTACCTTTTGACGAAGTCAACAGACTTATCCTCAAATCATGAAGTTTGGAGCATCACTCAAGCATATTAAAGTTGACGAGTATTATGATGGTAGGAACTGTGCTGAGGCATTTAACTTCCATGATTACAAGAATGATTCCTTTTACCAAATGCTATTAAATCAGCATTTGCAGGCACAAGTTCAAGGTGCTCTCCCACCATATCCTTTTTCTGCCCAAGACCATGATTCAGAATCTTCTGTCACTAATTGTAGGAATGGACTGATCAAGGTTACATTGTTGGAATCTTTTGATTTATGCAGCTGTCGATGTTCTATTAATTCCACAGGTTTAGATGGCAAGCAATTGGCATCAACATTTTTCTCTGTTCATCTGCCACCATTTGTTTTGTGGGTTCACTTTCCGCTAGTAAATATGCTGCTTAATCTGTTCAAACAAGTTGAACATTCATTTACGGAAAGCAGCATGAACAAGGATTCTGCGACTAATGTGCTGGCTGAAAGGCATAATTCTTCCTTTCTTGAGGATGCTGAGTGTGGCAGTATTTCTTACTTGACAACTGGGTCTCAAAGAGCAAGTCTGCAAGGGAATATGGTCCTTTCTCAGGCAAGGGTCATATTGTGCTTTCCTTCTGAAAATTATGGAGACTTCAGACATTCAGCCTCGTTGGATAAGTTCATTGTTCTTGAACATTCTTCAAGTGTGGGAGATGTTTCAGATTTCCTTCAACTTCCAAAAGAAAGTTCTCCAAAAGATGCTTACTGTACACCTTTCACTTCTGTCCATCTACATTTGGGAGATTTGGACATTTACTTTGTTAAATCTTCAAGTGAAATTTCTTTGGTGGATGGACCCCATGCATTAGAGAAGAAACCCTTTTCTGCTGTAAAGATTCTCTCTGTCACCAACGGATTAAATGACTATCATTCGGGAATTACCATACTTTGGCAGAAGGGTCCTGTGACTGGTCCTTGGATGGCAAGAAGAACTTGGAGTTTGTCCAAATCACATGATCAAGGTAGGAAAAAAGTGGTTGGAAAAGGGTGGAGTATTCCTCGGTGACGACTGCAGAAGACCTTGAGGGAACAAGTTCAAGTATTCGTCAAGAGCTGATTCTGAGTTCTGCATTTTTATTTCATGTTAAATTTTCTTGTGTTTGTATTAATCTTTGTAGTCATGATTATAAATTGCTAAATCAGCTGCTTAATTATGCATCGGATGGATTGTCTAGTAGAGCCTGTGGTACGGACACTAATTATGAGGGGATCAGAAATGGACGATCATCCCCAAATGACTGTTATGCATCTCAAGCATCTGTACATGTGGAATGTGATCTCCTGGACATTTGCATTACCCTAGATGAAGTAGTAGAAGTCAGTCACTTGATACAGAAGGAACTACAGGGCTCATGGGAGTGCCTTAAATTGAAAGTTAAGAAGTTTGAGTTGCTATCTGCATCAAATATTGGTGGAATTAGCAAAGCAAATTTTCATGGCTTACCCATGGTGAGGGCGAATTGTGGGGTTCCATCTTAAGTAGGAATGAGAAAGCCTCTGAAGTAACTGAAGATCTTGTTCTAATCACCTGTAAAAACTCTGCCATCAGAAGGGTGATGGTGATGGTACTAATGTTTTATCTTTTAGCCCTGCTGGTACTACTGTTACACACATCTGGAATCCAGAGTCATGTCAAAGCTACACATCAGTAATTGTTCGTGGTGCGACAGTAGTTGCTCCTGGTGGCCGCCTGGATTGGATCAATGCAATATGCTTATATTTTAGTTTGCCTTCTCAAGAGAATAAACATGCAGGCAATGGTAAAGCTTCAGTTAATGATGCTACTTCCGAAACATTATTGTTCTTGATTTGGTGGATATTGCTTTGAGTTATGAGCCCACATCAAAGATCCTAGAGGTGCTAATGGAGTTTTCGACAGAGAGCATAGTTGTAGTACTGAATCCAATGTAGATAGAGAGAGAGAATATGTGGCATGCCTTTAGCTGCATCATCATTCAGCCTTTCTAATCACACCAAGGCAAACTCATCTGCTGTTAATTACAATATCCAACTACAAGATGTGGGACTTCTAATCTGTGAATCAAGTGGCACAAGAAATGGCAGTGGTGGTTATCATGTAGGTTGTCTGCAGGAGATCGGCTATGTAAAAGTTGCCAGATTGCTCTTGTTGAGGTTATTCTTAGAATTAAGGGTCTTCTTTGGGAAATTGAATGTTCAGAATCACATATCAACCTTGATACCTGCCATGACACAGCTTATGGCCTTGTACATTTGGTTGCTCAACTTCAGCAGCTTTATGCACCTGATGTGGAGGATTCTCTCATGCATTTACAATATAGGTGGAATACTATTCAACAAGCTCAAGAAGATCACAGTTCAAATGATGTGGCAGATAACTCTGAAAGCGCTGCTGTTGGATTGGGTTTTGAGAACAGTTTGCCAACTAGCGATGAAGACTGTGTATCTGTTGGACTGCTGGATGAGATAATTGAGAATGCCTTTTATATTAATGGAGAATACAAATCTCCATCTGGTCATTGCGACATACAATCTTATGTGTCCCTTGATGAGTATGTGCTTGGAGATAAGTTGAACATAAACAACTCTATGGCTAGTGATGCTTCTCCTCTGATTTTTCCTAAGGACGACTCATTTTATGGTTCAGGAACGGGAACACTCAGCAACCATCTATGCACAAACCAGGCTCACCGCAACTTATTGAAAGCTATTATGCATCCGACTTACTTCAGTCATCAACATTAATTGCAGGCCATCATTCACCTAAGGAAGATCACAAATGTAAATCAGATAATACCACTCGTAAAGACATGGAATCTGGAAAGGTGGTTGGTATGAGGACAGTTCTCTAATGATAGTGGAGAACCATCTCTCTAAAATATTCAGTCAGCCTGAAGGAAACAACACAAAGAAGGGGAATTTACTTCCAGCAATTCTAGTCCTGCTGAGTATTATATTGTGAAAGGAAGGGTACTTCTTAAAAATATTGATGTGAGATGGAGAATGTATTCTGGTCTTGACTGGATTAAACCAAGCAAAAATTCTTACAATAGTTTGAATGGAAGAGATGGAAGTGTCTGCCTAGAATTACTTTGTCAGGGTTGAATCTTCAATATGACATGTATCCTGATGGAGAAATTTGTGTATCAAAGCTTTCTGTTTCTGCTCAGGACTTTCATCTTTATGACATGAGCAGAGATGCCCCTTGGAAGATGGTAACACAACTAAATTGACTTTTTCTACATATTTCTCATGACTATATCACAGACAAATGTCTAACCTATATTCTGTTCTTTACTTTTGAAAGGTTCTGGTTATTACCATTCAAAAGATCATCCAAGGGAATCCTGTGCTAAAGCATTTAAGTTAGACTTAGAAGCAGTAAGACCAGACCCATCGGCACCTCTAGAGGAATACAGGCAAGTGCCAGATACCTTCAGCCCTACTATCCATTAAATTGACATCAGAGAAATATCCTGGATTTCATTTCTGTCCTTTTTTACTTCTTGAAACCAGTCGAGAGTGATACAAGGTCATAGTTGTGGTACATAGTACCTGCATTCTTATTTAGGTACCTCCACAACCAGAGTGATAGTTGGAGAAAAGCAGAACCGAGTATGGATTACAGCGGGAATATGATAGCCTTTCTATTTCAACACTTGGCCCATATCATTTTGTATTAATTATGGATGAACTCACACCTAACATTGAGGAAGATACATCATGGTATATGTTATTTGCACACAACATAGTATTGATTGATGAAAACAAAACTAATTTAAATATTAAATTGGAATTATGGAGGAAAACTTTCGAGGATAAGGGCTTATAAATTAGAACAAAGATAGAGTATATAGAATGCAAATTTAATGGGAATGGAAATGAAGATGTAATATGAATTAAGATTGATGGACAAGAAATATCGTAGAGTGACCAACTTCGTTATTTAGAATCAATTATATAAAATAATGTGAAGATAGGTGAAGATGTATGTAATAGAATAGAGTTTATTGGGTATAGTCGAGAGGTGTGTTTGAAATATTATGTGATAGGCGTATATGTTGGAGACCTAATTGAAATTTTGTGGAACAATAATAATACCTTGTATGGCTCAGAGTAATGGCCCAGTATGGCTCAGAGTAATGGCCATTGGGTGATAAAGGAAGTACATTGAAACAAATCAAGTGTGGCAGAAATGAGACTGTTAAGATGGATTTGTGGACTAGGGAGGATAGATTAAAAATAAATATATTAGAGGGGCTGTAGGAGTTGTGCAAATTAAGAACCAAGTGTTGAAAGGTTGATTGAGAAGGTAAGTACATTTACAATGAAGACCTAAGGAGGCTCCTTTAAGGAGAGATAATTTTGAAGGTGTAAGAGGAGTGGAAGATCTAAATTAACATGGATGGAGATTGTGATTTAGTATATGGAGAGATTTGGCCGTAGTTAGGCATACTTGGCAAATGAGTACCCATATAGCTGACTACAATAATTGAGAAAAGGCTAGATAATTATGATTATGAATATGACAAGATCCCAGATCTATTTCTCGTCTCTGTCAGCATCTCTTATGAACTTGATGGTTGCGATGGATTATTACAAATCCAATAACTATGTTCCTCCACATATAGCTTTGAGCTTAGAGCAACCATGTTGGTTATTGATGTACAAATCGCTAAATTGAATGAAACTTAAACCTCAAATGGTATTTGTTTTTAACAGTTGAAATAAGTCAAACAACTAAATCTTATTATTTTCAGAGTATTCATACCACCTTTAGCATTCACCAATTAATAGGCAGGTGCACCAATTATGTTTTCACATCTTATACACTTTTATTTAGCTATGTTTGGTTATTCAAATATTATTAGGTTATGATGAACTTATGTGTTTATATTTCCCCAGTTCTGTTGTAAAAGGAAAGTTGATTGGGTGCATATTTTGACAGAAGAAACATAGGAAAATGTATTAGAGAGATCAGAATGATTTAAGTTACTTTATTTGTCGAGCATTTGTACTTGTGTGTTTGTGGTTATGATTAATATAACGGATAACCCAGGTCATTTGAATTTTAAATTATTCTTTAAGTTCAGAATGCACGCCTGTGTTCTTTGCTTACCATTGTACTTTATGTTTTCTGCACATTCTTTTTCTTTCCACTACTTTATAATGAACATGATGGTGGCATAAGTATTAGAGAGATCAGAATGATTTAAGTTACTTTATTTGTGGAGCATTTGTACTTGTGTGTTTGTGGTTATGAACTTATGATTAATATAACGGATAACCCAGGTCATCTGAATTTTAATTTATTCTTTAAGTTCAGACTGCACGTCTGTGTTCTTTGCTTACCATTGTGCTTTATGTGTTCTGCGCACTCTTTTTCTTCCACTACTTTATAATGAAAATGATGGTGGCATAAGTTCTGCGAGATTTAAAATTACTTATCTGCTGTTTAGCATCTCAGATTGAACTGTAAACATTAATTTTACTGGTATTAATTTTAGCATAGAATGTTTGATGGAGAAAGTTTGGTAAAGGAATAGCTAACAAAGGGGATGTAGTTTTATTCTTATGATCTGCGATTCTGCAGTTTGGGTTTATAATAAAAGTGGTGTATAGATTTTATTCTCATAGCAAAAGATATCAGCTTCTAGAGGTTTCTCAGGCTAATATATTGGTTGTTCTCAGGTTACATCTTGAGTTTTTGCCTATGCGGCTGCATCTTTATCAAGACCAACTGAACTTCCTTATCGGTTTCTTTGGCAAGGATTCATTTGTTGATGAGCCTCCTAGTCTGCCAAATAATTTGAGTGAGTCTGTAACATCAGGAAGAAAAAGCAGGAGCTTTGGGAGCCAAACTATCATGGAGGAAGCATTACTTCCTTTCTTTCAGGTCAGTTATTTACGTCCTTATCTTTTCTCCCATCACAGGGCATTTTTTATGTTTTCATTCTGGAAACATTCTAAATCAGTGCCTTCGATATATTTAGTTTTATTATTCTATGCAAATATTCTAGCATTGTCCTTAAAAGTAAAGTCTTTCTTAAAACAGATGGGATAATTGTCAAAGTATAGATCATATGAATTTTCTAAACTTGGTTAAGAAGTATTTGTTGATTTGTTATTTTCGCTAAAATAAGCTATAGCTTGTCCTTTACATAATCTCCATTCCTATGAGTTAGAAGATTACCAGTATGCACCACTTAGCCCACATTTTTGGTTCCTCCCCTCATGCGAGATATATGAAGTTTGTCTCATCTTGTGTATCCAAGACTTTTGAGTTTGGGAGGTTGGAGCAATAAATTAACTGTAGACATGGGCCAACTATGGTATTGACAATCACAACATGTAGTTGGCCACTTGATGCATGAAGCCAATATAGCCAAAAGGAATGATCCAGAATCAGATGGACTAGTCATCTAAACTTACTTTTAATAGGATATGAAGATTGCAGGATATGAGATGCTTATTGGGCCCACAGGTCCGACACATACAAGATGCTTCACTTTTAGTATCAAGGCAATACAGGTGGCCTTCCTTTATCCAGGTCAATAGGGATGGAAGTGCATAAGGGTCTCATTTTTAGACTAAAGAAAAAGAATTACAATGTGCATATAAGCTGGTTTGACAAGCCATAGAAGATAGTACGAGCAATATGCTACTCTATTTTCCTTTTAAATTTAGTTTATATTTTCTTTAATTATCTATGCTGCGGCACTTGAATTTTTATCACTATGTCAATGTTTAATTGTAAATCATAGGACCTTAAAAACAGTTTGTTCCTCTATTTCAACTGATATAACTTTCATATTCTGTTCTTGCATTTTGTGTTATTACTTGCTAGGATGACACCATCTGGATCTAAAATTTAATGTGCTATACCATGCTGGTCACTATGTTATGAGTGTCGTTCCATATTTTCTTCTTTATAAGAGCAAACTATGCTTCATGTTCGTATTGTAGGATACATTTAACTAAGATGGCATCTTCCAATGTCATGATTTATGATTTTAATGTTTATTTCAGAAATGTGTTGTAAGGCCCTTTGTTGTGCGTGTTGACTACATTCCTCGGCATTTTGATCCAGCAGCACTAAGAAAAGGAAACTATGCAGAACTTCTCAACTTAGTTGCATGGAAGGTAATTTTTAATTATTATATTGCCCTATTGCAGTTGATGTCTAATAGAGCTAATGACCTTCAAAGTTCAAACTGCAAATACTTGACATGAAAGGAGAATATCTGATTACAATAGAACTACCTAGTGACTAGAGAAGTGAAAGCGTTTTTAATACAAAACAATATTTCCAAGGAGGCTAAAATTTATAGGGACCTGGTGACCCTGTTTTGTTGTGATAATAACCTTTCCCCTAATTCTACAGCAGCGATCAAAATTAAACTTAATGTAATCTGCCAAGAAACATAATTTAATAGACCACTAAACAACATAACCACAATTTAAGACTGAATACTGATGCATTGTATTCTTGATGATCATTCCATTTCAGGGAAGTGATCACTGATATGTAACTGTAAGAACCATGTGAAAGATCCATTAGAGTCGATTCCAACATCTCTAAGTTTCCCGTATAGTCTGTCATATCCTAGCTGATCCTCTTCTATCCCAAACCCTTAGCCCACTTTTAGTGAACTGAACAGCATAGAAAAATTTAAAGAGCTACGAACCGTGTTATGTCTGGAGCCAGCTGGCTCCTGACTGTTTCATCCAGTGACCCATTGGGTCCGGGTGGAGGGGCTAAATTCCAACTCACCCGTTTATAATTAAGTTGATATCGGGTTAAGCTAGAGCTGTCCCTATGTTGAAAGACTCCACCAGAACCTATATATTCTGGGTGGTTTTGGGCAGGTTGTTGGGTGCAGGTCTGATTTTTCGGCACGCTAAGCCTGCACTCTACATCACCTTTTTCTAGACATTTCTTGCTATGCATGTTCTCTCTATAGTGCCCAATACTTTGGTATACAATGATGCAAGCCTTACTGCTGTCATATGTAATGCATGTAAAGCCTAAACATGCCAAGATAATTAAAAATGCAATAGCCACCCTCCACTTCATCCACCTTGCCCTGATTATATTAGGTTTGTCATAATCATCATTGTCATCTCTCTCTCTCTCTCTCTCTTTCTTTGTGTGTGTCCGTGTGTGTGTTCTTCTGTTTATTGATCCTAAACAGCAAAAATGGTCAAACTCATTTATCTCTCAGCTCTCTCTGTTCTCCTCTTTATTGATCCTAAACAGCAAAAATGTTCAAACTCGTTTATCTGTCAGCAGTCAGATTTTAGAGTGGCTTCATCCAAAACTATAAAATTTAGATAAACCATTTGACGATTTTTGTTAATTTATTGAAACACAATGGTTCTTGAAGGTGTTAAAAAAGATCATGCTTCCAAAGTGATGTTCTGGATTTTATAGTTTTGTAATTTGCATTCAAATTGAAAGTTCAAATATTTGTACTGCTACTAAATGCAAATTACTTGGGTTTAAGGTAAGTAAAACCAAGGGAGACATGCATTTGCAGGTGCCTGATGTTTGTGATCTACAATAAATTTAAGAGTTCTGTTAATACCTTCTATTTTAGTGTGCTCAACCAAGCAATTAATTTGAGTCATAATTTGATATTCATTTTTATATCTCTGCTGGTGTATTATCAACTATAATTTTCCTGTGGCTTTCCTGTAATTTAACTGCTGACATGATGTTATGTGGCTTATTTACTGCAGGGAATTGACTTGCATCTCAAACGTGTTTGTGCTGTTGGTGTTTATGGGTGGAGCAGCATCTGTGAAACAGTACTTGGGGAATGGTTGGAAGATATTTCTCACAACCAGGTTTTAACTTATTCTCTTCATGTTTGTCTTTAACAGAATAACAATTATACTGTATGATATACCAAATTTTTCATGCTAACTGGCAATGTATACATTTTCCTTTTAGGTTCATAAATTATTAAAAGGGCTTGCTCCTATAAGGTCATTGTTTGCTGTCAGTTCTGGCACATCTAAATTGGTTTCATTCCCAATTAAAAGTTACAGGAAAGATCACAAGTTGCTTAAGGGAATACAAAGAGGTAAGACAAATTCTGCAATTTTTAGGTAATGAATATATTCTACCACTTGTAGAAAAGTATAGTCTTTTCTTGATAAGTAGTTTCTTCCTTTCTAACATTATAGTCTCCAATAAAACGACTGCATGAGACCACATAATTGACAATCATATAAGTG
>KE508175.1:3248-24956 GCA_000441515.1 Elaeis oleifera | reverse complement strand
GGTTTTATATCAATTTATTTTGAGAATGATTTGATGAATCATTTAATTAATGAAAAGTTGAGAAGATCTCGCAAATGTGGAATCCCACATTGCATGTCATCATAATTTTGATCTCCCAGGAGAACTAAAATTATAAAGTATTTTAATATAATATAATATTATGTTAATGATAAGAAAGTTAGTGAAAACAAATACCAGTAGGATTAATAAAGGATCCAAAAATTTCTAATTAATGCACAAAAGCATTTTGGGACCGAAACATTGAAAATATCACACATTTTTATTGCATCAATTATTTATCCCTGCTATGCTAATCATAGAGCTATGTGGTTGGACCTTTTGCTCTATAGCTAGATTGCTCTTCATCTCTAGAACAACACCAGAAGAATGACAAGAGGTAAGAAACACCATGACGGATGCACGTTTAAAAAGAATGTACACCAGCATTACAAATTGCACTTTATACCTCTAATGTGTTGCATTTGCATAGGAGTTACTTTGTTTTAGACCTTGGTTGGCATAAATAAGTCCATTTTACCACATAAAACTCATTTTCATAGAAATATATGTGTTACATATCCAAGAAATAGCTATGTGGCTACCAACATGCTTTAGTGGCTCCTAAAGTAGCTATGTGGTTTGAAATCATTTACGTGGTAACCATTTGACCTAAAGTCTGGCAAACTGTGCCGAGTCGGCCAGTTCGAGGCATATCGAACCAAACCAATCGGTTATTAGCATAGTTTATGGGCATGAATCAAGATGATAACCTCCTCCCCTCCTAACACTTTGAACCCTCGCCTCCCCTCCTCAACCCCGCCTCTTCCTCCGGCCTCTGTGTGTGTGTGTCAAGGTTTGCTCGAAGCCCTCATCGTGATCTCTTCCTCATCGTGAAGCTCTCGAAGCCTGTCAAAGCCCTTAAAGCCCTTCTCTGGATCTAGCCTCTCTCCCTCATTGTGTAGCCCTCAAAGTCCCCAAAACCCTCCCCCTCCAGATCTGGCCTCTCTTCGGCATCTCTCTCTCTCGTCGCAAAGCCCTTGAAGCCCATCCAAACTTGTCAAAGCCTGATTAGGTGAGTCCCCTCTCTCTCCCCCCCTCTCCTTCCCTTCCCCTGTCTCCTTCACTCCCTCTTTTCATTCCTCCTCCCTCTCACCCTCCCTCTGCTCCACATTTTCTCTATTTCGATCATGGTATAGAATAGACCTATACCACAATATCGAACCGGTTGCCGGCTAGTACGAGCTCCGGTACTGGTCCGGCAGACCTTGATTTAACCATTATGTTTTGGTTACATTTCAGCTGATATGTTAGACAATTATTTAGCTTGTTTAAAAGTTTAAAATGATAAACCTAGTAGTTGATTTGTAATCTTGAGTTCAATGTTTAGTATATAGATTACCGATGATTAATCTGATGATTCGAATATATATGTAATATGCTATTTAAATATAATTTTTGATTGTATTGGATTTTTATATCATCTGTTCTCCCTTAGAAGGTACCACATAACCTTGAATGTGATGCATGTGTTACTCCACTAAACAATTCGTGCTAAGATGAGAGAAACAGGTCCCTTGGTTTATTGCCTAAGTCTATCATTTATTCCCATGCAACTTAATTGCTTTCAATAGTGTTAGCGGTTAAAAAAGTTCTCTGCCCAATTGCTCCAATGAACATTGTGCATGCATCCCCTTATCTCTCATCTCAATTTCTCTCTCTAAATATGATTACTACACTTCTTTATTTTTTCAAGGTAATTTGTTTTTCAAGCTGAATAGATTTTTTATACATCTTCCTTTGTCATCCAGCACACAGATCTTGCTTATAGGATTCCTGTATTTTGCTTCTGTATTCTGTGCTTCCAGAACTAGTTCCATTGTCTAGCCACAATGATTTTGCATAGGAGCTTCTTATCATTCCATGCTGCATCTAATGTTTGAATCTCAAGCCCTATTCATTTTGGCATGATGACTATTTCATTTTATGGAGGATAATTTTAATTGACTTATTTTATGTTTGGGCATCTTATGTTTAAAGGGAGTCCTATGTTGCGTTGTCCCTTTCTTTTCCTGTTATGACTGCATTTTGAACAACCAATATGCATTAAAATGTATTTATTTAGACACACTATTTGCAGGAGCAATTGCTTTTATTAGAAGCATATCAATTGAAGCTGTTGGGCTAGGGGTGCATTTGGCAGCTGGAGCCCATGAGATCTTGCTTCAAACAGAATACATCCTTACAAGCATTCCATCATCTGGATTGTTATCTGAAACAAACAGAAGAAAATGTAATATAAGATCCAATCAACCTGAAGATGCACAACAGGGGATCTGGCAGGTAGACTTCCTTGAGCAGTGTAACTATGATTTGATAGTAAAATGCATTCTTCATGAATATCAAATGTTTGGCTGATTTTGATGCAAATTCAGGTATTGATTGCTTGGTTCAAATAAGCAGAATTAATTCATAGGATTTTATAGATAGATTTAATAATTGGTTTTTTAGGCGCACATTACACAAATGTGAAGCTTGACCTGATAAGAACCAAATTTTAATATATTGTTGCTTGAGATGTCATCCACAATCACAAGCTGGGATTTAGTATTAACCTGTCATATGCTAAAGTTTGTAATTTAGGTGGGGCATGGGGCTTGAAAAGTGAGTTGTTAGCTGATATTGGAAGTTTCTCAATGAAAAGGCATGATATTAAGAATATAAAGACTAAAATAATTTGTGAAATGTCTACAAAGAAGTAATAAAATGGAAAATGAACTATTCTTCCTAAACATGGAAGGAAAGAAAAATAATTTCACAACAACAAAGATTTTCTTAAAGAAGATAAATTGGAGAATCATCACATCCAAGGTAAGCTAAACCGGTATTTTGTCCTGTACCGATCAGCTATTGGTTTAGTATAGTACCAGTTCGGTACTGTTCCGACACATGGTATGGGTAGGTGTGCCAATTCCGAATCGGCATGCCTTTTCTTATTTTTATTTTTAACATTTAATGATCTGTAATCATTTTTTTGGGTTTTGAATGATTTTAAGTTTTAACTCTAATTTGATGTTTGTTGATGTCTTTAGACATTTTTATTGTGGTTAAAATCTTAATTTGGTGTTTTCATCATCCGATACATCTTAAATGACATTGTTTGACTGTACATAGACCATGATTATTGATGAAATGCAAAATTATTGCTTCTAACTTTTACATGAGTGGAGTTAAGATTCTGATCCAGAAGTGACAAAGTCTTAGAGTAGGTTGTATAAAACCGAACAATGACTGTCTTTAGAGGCTAAAGCAATAGGCCGAAACCAAATGAAAAGGAAAAAGCAAGTGATCTTGGCTTCTCACGTCAAGAGAAGCAACCTACAACATCTAAAATCGATTAGTAAAATACAAAATGTACGATGATGCAATCAATTCGATGTATTTAAAGTATAACATACATACCAAATCTAAAATCTCATCGAGTGATGATGTATCTTGTAGACATTGGGGTCATCTTCATATGTAGAGGGCTCAACCCAATGCTCCAGCCACATGGCCCCTACTCCTATAAGCTCGTCAGGCCGCCATAATGTACATTGTCTTGATTGTCCCTGTACATCCTCTAGGTGATGGTGTTGCTCTTTTTGGGGGGGGGATGTCATCTGCTCAATATTGCGGCTGTGGCGCAATCCATTAGAATATACTGGAAGCAAATTCTGACCCATAAGGTGCTTTAAGTTGTATAGGATAGTAGCCATTGGAGGATGACGTGTCTGAAGCACCAGATCTGTAAGGAAATAGCCGGCACTATATCCATAGGATTCTAAACCTGATATATTGAGGGATCCTACCCCACGTACTATATCATTTGTAACAGCCTAATATCCATGACAACCTCAAGGATGCTTTCTCTAATGTGCAATCATATCCTCGTGGTCTCTTAGTCATGCACCGTAGTCCGTATTCTGCGTGGCATGAGTGAATTGGGACTCTTTAGTGAATCGAATTCCACCTTGGGGCTGTGAACCATATGTGGTGATCTAACCTCCTCCTTGGCCGCCAAATGCATCATCAGTGCTACTCCCATTTGACTGTGAGGGCTCCTTGGTATTTGAATTTGACTCCACTCTCCCATGAGTCATGCACATGTGGGGTGTGCGTTTGATGCATAGGCCCGAGTAGGCTCGCGCAAGCGGACTGGGAGCTAGGTGCGACCGGGTTGGGCTTGACTGCCACAGCAAATGGTTTTGATTCTGATATGAATCGCTCGGTTCACAGCGATACCACTTGGAACCGATAGGTTCGGAATGGTTTACTAGGTTTTCTAATTATGAGGGCCAAACCATCTTGATTTTTGGATAGTATGGTACAATATGCCCATACCGCTCGGTTCCGGATGGAATGGCATACCTTGATTATATTTGCTAGGTTAGTAGATAAGGAATGCATGCTAAATACTATTTAAACCATCCCATCAAGAATTGCTAACCTACACAAGATACCTAAAGATACATGCAGAAAATTAAGATGAGTTTTAGTGTTCATATAATCATGGTATTGACAATATATTATATTTCGCTTTCACAAACAAATTGTGCATTCTTAAGCATCTTGAATGTGTGTATTGATGACTATTGCTTGTTAGACAGCACTAAAGAAAAATTCAAAGAAAGCTTCATAACATTATTTATGAAATTCTCTTAACCTAGCTGAAAAACAGACCCTAAATTATTACTTGTTAAACCATATTGGAATCGTTGGATTTATCATATGGGATTCAAAAGTATGACTCAACATTTTTCCAAAATCAAGGACATAGATTCAGCACGAGTGGTATTGTAGTGACCTAGTACTTCACCCCAAAAGGCTATCCATTTGGGTCCTTGGCACTGCAAGTACCCAAGACTTAACCTAACACACACTGATGTGGGAATAAACACACCTGCATGGGTCATCAAACAGCTCCCGTATTCAAATGTGGGACTAAAACCATCTCGCAGGTTATTACACACTTCCACCATTTAAATCCTAGCATCCTTATCAGAAAAGGGTCCAATCACCAACACGTCGCATTGTAGTCAGACCTAAAGGGCCCATGTTGTAGTGTACCATTGTTAACATGGATCATGGGTTGGGTTAGCTCTGATAGCATTTGTAATGGCCTAGAATGTCACTCTAAAAGGCTAGCCTCAAGTTTATGGATTGGGGTCGTTGAACCTGCTTAAGGACCCAAGACCTCCCTTGCGCACCTCAATGTGGGACTAAACATGCCTGCACAGGTTATCACAAGTATCATATGAAATGCGCTGGTATATTGATACATGATGCATGTGGTTGATTTTTCATGCCTTTTTTGTTAGAGTTATGCATGTTGAACATTTTTCAACATCTGTCAACCATACATGTTGAGGTTGTAGACATGGTCACCATACAAATCGACTGTTCCAATATTCTTTGAAAGAGTGAACCTCATAAAGAAGGGTGAGAAGTGCCCATAAATTGAGATTTTGAATATACAGGATTTGAGTGTTTTAAAAAGGTAATGAGCTTTTATAAATATTCTTGATCATAGTTATCAAATTGACTACATTCTATGCTCCAAAAGTCACACTTTTGTCAATGTTCTAACTAAATGATATGGTCTATGCTTTAATTATGGTCATGGCTAAATCAAAAATGACCTTCAGCGATCTCTGGACCTGAACATCTGAGGATAATCTCCATCATTTCTCACTTGATCAAATGGAAAGGAAATCAGAAGATATAGAAAATTCTCGAAAAAACTTTGGAGATGTTAAACTAAACCTAGTTATTATTTGATAGAGTTAGACATTTGTGTTTAATGATTGTGTGACCCACAAGCATCTGATAGTGATAACTAGAAAAACAATTACTGCACTTAGGATCAACTAAGGAGTACAATCCTGGCAATGAAAGGTTAAGGGAATATTGTATGTACAAACTATTATAATTAGTGAATGAAGACTTGGTTTTCAAATATAAACTTCCAAAACCTCTTATTAGATATATGCTGGGTCTTTATGTAGATTGATGTCTTTCAAATTAGATTAAAATGTTCATACTAATGTTAATGCATGAAAAAGAGAAGTGCAAAGAAATTCTTGATCTCCCTTTGGCTGCATTGTTGTGTTTGGGAATCTAGGGATAAAGGATGAGAAATACCAACAGTCTAGACTAAGAGACACCAATAAAATGGTATTGTTTGGAAGGGACATGATCGCCTAGATTTGCCTCTTTTGAATGGTTTACCTATTGTAACGCCACAGTTCCAATTCCAAAATTCAGCCTGGAGTACAGAGACTGAATCTTAAAGCTTACCATGTTTGGTATGCTCTATGTTCGGTCAAGGATAGCTTGTAACCATAAGAAGTTTTAATTCCTCAGAGATGTATGGTACTGGAATGACTGGCCTATGCTGTCAGTCCCTTAATCCTTGATCATCTCTATGCTGTTGGTCGTTAATCCTTGATCATCTATTACAACTTTTTGGTACCAGCATGCCTTTTCTTTGTGCATCTTTTTGATCGATACAACAAATCCATAACAAAAGTAACAATACAATCTTGATCAAGATTTACTATATTGGTGCGTACCACCTCATATTGGGTGTACTGTATTGTACCAGTATCGAACCAAGTCTTAGTACAGAGGGATTACTGATTCTCGGCATGCCGAACTGACCTTTGTGTTTGGCATACCGACATTGTACCTGTATGGTACTAGTATAAGGTCTGGTACCAAGAAGGTGAAACTTGATCTTGATTTTATAAATGTTACTTTGACCTCACTTCCTTTATGAAAGCATGTCCTATGAAATAAAATCTGTTATATCAGTTCTCACAATCACTGTTTGATATCCTCATCCTTTTCACTCAAAGTCCTCAAACTTGTACTTTTGACCTCTCGCTGGTTATCTCTAGCCTCATTCACATTTAAGACCATGATAAATGTTTAATTCAGCTCAAATTCCATAGTTCTTCAGTGGCATTTACAAACATCAGTTTGATAGTATTCAGTGCATCTCACCATGGGCCACTAGGCTGCAAATTTTGTTAAGTATTGATCTTCATTTTGTAAGATTTGCCTATGTAATTCTGTGACTCTTAGTATGGAACATTAAAGGGTGATACATTTATCTAGATATATGGTAAAAGTTTTCATGAATATTTCTTGACAATGGAGAATGGAGCATCTAGATAGGAAAGGCCATTGTAATATTTCATGACTTATTATTTGGGTTTGTTTTCAAGGAGTCTGGTTTGCTTCCATATTTGTTTGTCCCTTCTGTAAAAAATAAACTGCAGCTATAAGGTGAAGTAAAAGAAAGTTTGCTATGGTTTAATTAAGAGCGTTTGACTTACATTTAACAGCATGAAGTTTGTTATTTGCATAAGATCAGACCTTGTACTTTTTATAGGTAAAATTAACCAATTCATTAAACCTGTTTTGTTAGGAGTAGCTTTTATTATAAGCAGAATATGTTGTAGATCTCTTTGTCCATACTTGATTTGCATGCTTAACTTGTTTCCAGCCTGTTTGGGATCTGCTTCTGCTTATAGGCCATTTTCCATTTCATGTTAGGCTCTATGTAGTTTGACGAGTCTTTTCCCTCTTGTCTGCAGGCTTATGAGAGTCTTAGTGATGGTCTTAGTAGGACTGCCTCTGCTTTACTTGGGACTCCTCTAAAGGCTTACCAGCGTGGTGCTGGTGCAGGATCAGCTCTGGCAACTGCTTTCCGGGCAGCTCCTGCTGCTGCTGTAGCTCCTGTCTCTGCTTCTGCTCGTGCAGTGCACTGCACACTTCTTGGACTTAGAAACAGGTTATTCTTTGCTTGCATTGCTTAAGTGGAAACATTTGCTAAAGTTAATTTATACACCTTAGGCAAATACCCTAACATCATAATCCAGGCAACTTGTTCAGTTCAGTTGGACCATTCTGTATTTATGGACTTGACGCACAAGATACATGAGCCTGTGCATGGAAACTGGTATGTTTGCCAGTGTTGTGTAGTGGAGTGATTAATTTTCACAAACTTGAAGAGTTTCAAGAATATAGCACTTCGCAAAAGTATGGGTGTTTTAGGTATTCAATTTCTTCATGAAAACGATTAGAGAACTGGATTAAAACTACCTAGTGGGACTGGATTCTTTGGTGTCTAAGCTGGACAATTTGAATACTTGGTGTCATTTTTCTGGCACTGCTTTAGCAATCTGGTACAAAACAACATAGTACTTGATAAGATTGTAGTATGGTAAGTGAAAATATAATGATAATATAAGAATAGGTCACTAAGACACTAACCGGATAGCACATACTGTGGGCATTCTCTTTTCTTTTGTCTTCTGGGGATGACTGTGTTTTATGAACTATGCTGGTGCACAGACATCTCTTACCAGCAGCTCAGTGCCCTTTGCTAACTATTAAGTTTTGAACTGCAGCCTAGATCCAGAACATAAAAAGAATCTATGGGGAAATATTTGGGATCTTCTCAATCATAAAATTACAAAAAGTAACAGTACAGCTTGCTAGTTGGTTGCAATAACATTCCTGCTTGCATTGTTGGAAGGAACATGAAGCCGTATCCTTGATCCTTGTCATTTTGGCAGAATTCATTTAGTTTATGAGTTGGATATTTTCTCATCCAAATTCAGGTTACAGCTGCATGTAAAAAGTAAGTTATCATAGAATTATGGTTAAGTTTGCCTGTGTGATGGGCCACAATTTTTTTCAAACATTGATTGCTTTTCTCTGGATGATGCAGGTATATAGCAATTTAAACAGAGATTCTTTGTGGAACAGAATAAGACAGTAATCCCTGTACAATATGTAAATAAATATACGACCTTGTCATTCACTCAGCCATATAATTGTAATATGCCTGTAATCAGTTTATGTTTACAGTTTTGCACCACATTAATTGTAATGTTTATGGCTCCTTATTTGTTTGAATAGGAAATGTTTCTCCTGATTACTTCTGAAGGCAACCTCAGCAGCAACTAGGCTAGATCGAAGAAACGTGCATTTTTGTGTGCTCATAGATGTCATAGCTGTTGTGTCTGCTGCTGGTAGACGTATGAGATGCGCTTTATGCATGGAAAATGTTTTGTAACCCATGATTTACTCTAGTGTGTGCTAACTGGATTTTGGTGAGTCACCAAGGACAATATAAGCATTTTTGCCCTGACAACACCCCAACCCTCTCTGAATTGCACAAAAGTTTAATCTGCTGAACGGTGCTTTCATATATAAGAAGGCTTGGTGATTAACAGTAGAGAGTCCCTTGTATCAGATTTTGCATACAAATATCCAATATCACTTTCTGATGTCCATTTTGTGTTCCCCATTGCCGACCTCACATTGCCCTCCCACTTACCTCCTGTCAGTGGCCACTTTTGGGAGGATTATAGTAATCCAAGCACGTCATCCTTCTACGCCTCCCTGGTGGCAATAAGGGCATTGACTGAACATCTTGCTCTTCTGTGGGTACGTCATCCTTCTACGCCTTCCTGGTGGCAATAAGGGCATTGACTGAACATCTTTCTCTTCTGTGGGTTATATTTCAGTCCGTCTGCTGCACAATGAGCACGCTCAAAAAGTGAATTCAGCCATAGCGCATACTTTTAAGATGCATATGGATTCCTTGGATACAATTACAACCTTGAGCCTATAATGTGGACGTCTTGGGCCAGAGAGGAACCAAGAGTTTAAGACCTGGAAGATGTGGAGACCGAGGATGGTGTAATGACAATTAAATCTGATGTAGTCCTGATTTGCTTTTTAGGGTGAAAATGGGTCGGATTGACCGATGATCTAACCTGATCCAACTCCTGTAGATCCAAATCTGAACTGTTTGAAAAGATTTGTGGGACAGGGTTGATTTCTAAATTAAGTCCGTTTTATTTTCTTGTTGGATATAGATTTACTAAATTTTGATCGGATTCAATCTTATCTAATCTAATTTGGATCTACTATATGGATTCGAACGGTCAAAGCCATATCCATTATTCTCTCAAGTCCCAACCTTAGTGCTCGACTCCGTGAGACCATGACTTCATCATTACAAATGGCTCTCTTAGTCATGGTATTGATATATTGATGTTGCAAAGATTGCATTGAGAAATAAAGCTAGGATGGCCTTTCGATCATTTGCCCCAAGCCCTCCATGTTGTTGTCGGGTTCGCAGTGGAAATAGCATCGTATTGTTAAAGAGCTCATTCTTTGTAGGTTGACTGTGTTCATGTAGATGGACAAGCTGATATATAGTATTACCACTGTGGAGTTATTTCGGGTAGTTGTGACGGTACTTCCATTTTCCTTTTATGTGGTATGGACTTGTCACCATCCTAGATATTGCTTCTGGCAGTATTCCTGCATGCTGTGCAGATGGTTATAATATTGTATAGTTCGTATTCATAGGGTGAGGTCATCATCATTGATATGAATGATGAATTGTGCTGTGATGGAAGTGTTATTCAGGCATATGCCAACTCTTGGGAGCAAATGTTTTGAATGGTTGTGCTAAATCCAGACTAATCTTCTTCTGATGAATGGCTTACAAATTTACTGCTACCTCTCAGCTCTACGGTGCAGTTCGCTGGTAGTGCCAGCTGTTGGGAATTAGTAAAGTTAGTCTAGAACTATGGGACTTCATAATTGCAAGAGCGTACATTTGCCATTGTGACTATATTGAAGCCTTTTCTCCATAAAGAAATAAATGCACTTGGTTGTTACATCCTGTTCTATATTTTCTTATGAAGAAATCTTTTACTTGGCTTTTCTTTTGAAGTACCAAATGGCCTCATTGTAGTCCTCAGATTCATCAGTATGTTAAAGTCGTCTTATCTTTTGTTACATCATTTGTTCGTTATGCTGGAACAGTTCTAATCCAAGGAATGAGATAACAAATCATTGTTCCATCCAAGATGTGGATAACTCTATGAAAATTTTGAACAAATTATGCAAATTTCTCAGACTTGACTTGGACCTAACCAAATCCAATCCAATCCAGACACAAATTTTCGAGTTGGTTTGGCTTATACATGGACTGGATCTAACCCGATGGACCTATTGGGTAGAATGTTTGACCGTGGACTCGATCCAATCTAATTCAGTCTTCTGTTGAGTTGGATCTGGATCCAATATTATGGTTCAATCAAGAAATCGGTTCGGATGGGGTCACTTGTGTTCTTATTCAATCTGATCCATTTGCAACCATAGTGCTAGCCAGCACGGTCACTAAGTTGGAAGGGACTAAAAAAAAAAAAAATAATAATGAAGATAAAGTTGGGGGCAGTGCATCTTTCAAAGAAAAGGTGATTCTTACCAACATTATCATTTGATATTTGAGTCAACTGACTGAGTTGAACATAACAATACCTTGGCTGATTCAACTTTTAGACATGCATGAACTTAAAAATGGAGAGAAAAGAGCATGTAATATTTTTGATTGAATATTGACTACTAGGGACTTCTGAACACGTTGGACAAAGATTTCAGAACAAAACCTTCAAATTAGAACAACGCTGTTAAGTGGTCTGTGACTTTTGCATCAACTGAAGAAAATGCAAGCAACAAACTGAGACAACCTACCAACCCTAATGAATATAAACAGATATTATATACGAGGCTTCTCCATCGATGATTGGGCAGCTCATTTGCCCCACAAAAGGCAGATCGCGGATGCCGAATAAGTGTCCAACTAAGTAGGGATGTGGATCCTCCTGCTCCCATCTCTAGACGTATGCCAAGAAGATGAGGAGATTAGAGGATTTGCATTCACTAGATGATCCTGAGAAACGAACCCGCACACAAACCATTATTGGTTTTCTCAACTTTCAAAATTCAAAATTCTCATATATCAAAACAATTGCATTTCCTATGATCCATGGCCCACCTTTTTCTCTCTCTACACTAGGTGGCCAATTTTGTAAAATACCTACATGCGTGCGCACATGCATGCATGCCTCCGCACACGCATACATGCACACCACCACATATATAAATATATATGAATATATAAATACATAAATGTACATAAATCAATAGTGGGGCATCCAAATCAAAAATCTATCACTAAATAGCTAAATTAAAAATCATGTGTTTTGATGATCTGTAACATATGCATTATTTATATACAAAACAGTTAGTTTTAGCATACTAGAATGCCAAAATATATGATAAAGTATTTGAACTGAGAATTCATCTAATTGATCATCTAAATATGTCAACAATTTTAATATATGAGTGATAACAAAGCTTTGTATTATATCATTTAGCCATTTATTTTGCATGCACATGATGCATAGATTACGAACTAGAAAGATATATGATTTCTGATTTTGTGCACATTTTTTAATAGTATACATCATGATGAATGGTATATATTTATTTCAATGCTCTGTTGTTAATTTTAGAGTTGAGAGGTATAGTAATTAGCTTCTTTTTCTGTAATATGATGAATATTTGTCAACCTAATCGAGATGCCTGACCTCGATACTGTCCAAAATATTTGACCTCGATAATAGCCAAAGTGCTAGATTGGTCCAACCGGGCAAAGGAAATGCCTAAGGTCTCATTGAAGACCATTTAAGGACAGTTAATGCCTATTAAGATGACCACGATCTCGATAACAATTACACCAGCTTGCTAGTAATCATTACATGCATGAGCAATTACCATATAGTTATTGCACATCTCATTAATCTCGATAATAAACACTGACCCCATCTTTTATACAGGGGGAATCAAGAATCCATAAGTAAATCATTCTTTCTACTTTATTATTCTTCTGGAAACTCCCTATCTCTTTTACTGCTTTTTTAGAATTCGACCGACTGAAGTATTGATGGGTCCCTTGTCAAACAAACTTCAATAAAAAAATTATTTCAAATTGATCTAGCATCTTAGCAATTTGGTCTGACTCATCATCAACATCCCACTTGTTGTATCCAACGTTCTATTCACCAGCCCCAACATTCCACTTTGGAGCAGACGTCAGCTCATTGCTTAACCTCAGTTGCCTACCGACCTTAATGTTTACCTCGGATCCTAGTGCCAACACTTAACAGCCCAACTAACAGTCCTGTTTGGATGACCACGGCTGATATCAATAATCTGAAACATTGGATTGATATACTATTTTAAGTTACCCAATCTTAAAAAGTGATATGATTTGTGTTGTGGATCTATATCTCAGCCTCGGCTATCGCATCCTCGACTCCGACCGAGCTATGAAAGATTGATGCTCATCAGATTATGGGTATATGGCAGATATGAAGATCATCAAGTACGACCTACTGAGTTAGCAGCAGTTCCTGCTCCTCCGTCTGATCCTAGTTCATCTCGTCCTTGGACGACCTACTATAGCTCATACGTGACTGACCAATTCACGCTCCATGGTCTTCAGAACCTCGGATCTGGATGATCTATCATAGCTCGTCCATAACCGAGCTATGCACTCCATCAACAGATCCATCTCTCCCTCTCCTAAATTAAGAAAGTCCAAATAGAACAGAATTCCTCCGCAATTAAGTCTCCCGTAAAGAAAATATCTTCTTCGAATCAATTTATATGTTAAATTCGGAAAGCTATCCAGACTTTGAGATGGATACGACTCCAATTCTCTATAATAAAAGGGCTCCGGGATCTTCAAAGTAAGCTTTCTCCTCTCTACTCTCTTCTCTTCTTGTTCTCCATCTCCTAACTTGAACGTCGAAGGATCTTCATCAGAGAACACCCCGATGAAGACTTCTTGCAGGTACTTAGGCGAAGCTCCAGTAGCGGTTTCACCTTGGCCACATCCATCTCCGTGACCGATCTCGGGTGGGGAGATCAGGAGCAACACTTAGCGCTAGAGGAAGGGGCCTCGACTAATTTCGAGATCCTATTTCGAGAGGAGAGAGCTCACCACCAGCCACCCATGAAGGGTGCATCGAACGCGTCGCAACGTTCTAACGGTAGATTGGCCAATAATGCCCCACCGATGAATGCATCGCCATTGCTGATTTTGGAGAATCCCTCGCCAGTAGCACCGATAGTCTCTCAAGATCCATACAATAGCCTTATCCAGTAGGTGCAGGCACTTTCAGCTGCGGTAAGAGGGATGCAATAGAACAGTGAACCTCATTCCATCCCTAAAAATCTACAACCAGCCAGAGGAAGATTAGCAGACCGACCTTCTCATAGCCCAAGGATGGGAGCCAGTCGACCTAGGCACCATGACAGCCCACCTCGCCACAGACATAGATGATTACCTACCCCGATCTCGAGAAGGGATTTGACTCCGGATCATCTTTCTCCTCGGTGTTGCCCAATCTGGGAGGATGATCTAGAAAGGAGGCTCCAGGAGATGCAACAATGGATTGATGCACTACAAGCCCGGGAAGAGACAGATGATGACCTGGGATTCAACGTCGACCCCCCATTCACCTAGAGGATTGTGAACGAGTTCCTGCCACCTCAGTTCAAGATGCCCCAGGTGGAGCCCTACGATGGAACTGCCGACCCAATGGATCATTTGAAGAACTTCAGATCTCTTATGCTCTTATAAGAGGCCAACGGTGCGACTCTCTGTCGAGCTTTTTTCTCAACTTTGAAGAAGGCTACCTGCCACTGGTATTCAAATCTGCAGCCTAATATAGTGGACTCCGATTATTAAGTCGGCTGTTCGTCGCATACTTCGTCAGCGACCATCGATAGCACCATAACTCAGACTTTCTTGTCAGCATCAAGCAGAGGGAGAATGATGCATGTTGTAGTACACCAAAGATAAAAATTAATCGACTACTGCTTCGTCGAACAGGATGAGTCGGGTGTCGATTTCATAGGGATCTAAGGCAATTATTATATAAAAAGAGTTGTTTATTGATTTAAAGTTCTAAATATAGTAGAATGTTGGAAAGTAGTAGAATAGTAAAAGCAACTTTAATAAATTATAAAATAATCAAGAAAAAAATTTATCTCGGATTTCAGTTCCGTCTTTCAGTATTTAAGTCAATATTTGAGTCATGCAATCTTATGTGATGTCTATTCCCTTGATTTAATTCTAATATAACCTATTCTACCGAGTATGAACCATATCTAAGAGGATCATGGCCCATTTCACAGATATAGATTATTTAGATGGTGAAATCAAAGTATAGAACATGTATATAATAAATCTTACAAATTATCCTAACTTGAGCACAGATCGTATCTTTCCGCGATCACGATCTGTCTCTTTAGTCATAACTTGTAAGAAATAACATTAAAGCATAATAAGAAAGCATATAAAAGATAAATAAAATAATTTTATTACTCAATAAAAAGATAACACAAGATCAGGAATACAAACTTTTATATGAAGACTTCTACTACTTTCCAAGGATCAGAGACCTTAGCCTAGCATGGTTTCGGTCCTTCTCACTATTGGCATCAGGACCTCCTCCCTACAGCATTTGGATCTCTCTACAATCTAAAATAAACCTAAAAATAAAAAAAATTGGGCTGCCTACTGCCTACTATCTCTTGATGCCTTGATGCTCCTTTTCTGTATGCAGTCCCTCTTTTATAGAGTAAAAATCTGATCGAAATGGAATAGTAATAGAGTTTCAATTGTATTCAAACTCTTCAACCCATGCCTGCCATCTGATCGAGATCAAACGGCCCAAATCCCACTCAAAACAAGCCTAAATCAGGTCGGCAGCCTTCCCAACGGTCTGATCCTTTCCCAGATTAAATCATGACTGTTGGATCGTGCTTTTAAGGCCTTTAGAACTCTTCTCTCAGTCGGAAACCACCTCAACTGTTGGGTCACACCCCTAGATGGCTTTGAACAATTGGATCATGCAAGCTCTGTAGGCCACCATCGCTGGATATGGGAGAGCAGAACCATGACCATCCGATGCGGTGTTCTACAGCCTTTCAATCGTTCAATAGCGCACAAACGAAGCCACCCACTGTGAACCCCAACAATGGACCGGTCAGTGCACATGGACCGCTTAGGCGGGTTGTGGGCATGGACTGTTGTGGATCGATGGTCAAATGGGCCAGCTCATAGGGTTTTTCTATTTTTTTTTAAATTTTTCATTTTTTTTTTTTGAATCTTCATTTGGGGTCTTAACTGAGTCCGATTTGAGTCCAATTTGAGTCCTTTTAACCAGCAAATCAGGCTCTTTGTATTGATGAGAATCTTTCCTGTACAATACAAGCAAAAGTATCAATTCTTAAAGAATAAAAGTTAATTAATAAATATTTTGATACTTTTATTAAGATTTTTATTATACTTATCGTATCCCCTAACTTGAGCTTTGCTCGTCCTCGAGTAAAGAAAAATTTAGTGTTAAGTATCGTTTAGCTTAGAGTTCCAAATTTTACCGAGCAATTTTCAAAAGGGCCATTGATATACAATAAAGCGAGAGTGAGGTATGTTATCGGGGTATTAGTATTTAACCAATATAAAAATTAAGTGAAGAATATTGAACCTTTTCTAAACTCTTTCTAAATTGCCCCTACTTTGATCTCTAAATCATTTACCTTCACATGGGTAAGTGTATTGTTACTTCCATCCTTCATGTATTATAAAAATATTTTCACATTATCTATTTTTTGATACGAACCACGATGCTTACTTAGGTGAAGAGGTCCGATTACTCGATGGAAGAGCAATGTTTAAATTTTTTCTTTTTTTCTCTTTTTTTTATACTGCTATTGAGTATTTAACCCATGTAGCTTTCTGTCTGACCCATGTAGGGAGTTTTCAGCCAATGACTTTCAAACCAATTGGTTTTAGGGTATTAGGTATAACATATCCCTCAGGCTTGATGAAAAATACTTAGAAACTATTTTATTTTATATTTTTTATTATATATAAAGAAACGTATAGTTACTCTACACTAGCCCATAAGAAGTAAATTCTTCTTTGATGAAGATAGAAGAAATTTAGAAGTACTCACAGAAAAAATATTTATGTTTTAGACTTAACTCTTTATTGAATTTTCTTAATACTTAATCCCTTGATATCTCACAAACTCTCTAATCTATGTATCAATTTATTTTTTAAAAAATTTACTTAGTTCAGTTTGATTCTTTAAACCTAATTGGATGCCTAAACACTAAATACTAACTTATTCACAAATTTTAAATTTATTTTTTTTTAATTTATCCTCACCCTCCAACTTAATTTTCATTGTTCTCAATGGAGTAAAAAAAATAAATAAAGATACGTAAATAAAACAAAGAGAGATACCACCTGGACTAAGTATACTCGTTCATTGACAGGTGCTTCCATGCAGAGCAGTCTATTATTCTTAAAAAATGAAAATCACTAAAGCAAAGGCTAGAAAAATAAAAAGTTTGGGTTGCCTCCCAAGAAGTACTAAGTTTAACATCTTCAGCTAGATGTCTCACAATTCTTATCCTATATCTGTCTGAATCTTAACATGGATTTATAATTCTCTACATGATTCGATCTCTTCCTCAGAATATTTCCTTCATGGAACCATGGTGACTCATCCCCCTAGTATTAATACCTGGCTCTTTCATTTTTACCCTGATAAGGTTGACCCTTTGGTTATCTAATGTGGGTAACTGATTTCTTGGCCTAACCATTTTGTTAATTCATTTCTATCTACCTCTCACATATTAGAGTTTAGTTCCCTCTACATGTCCCTATAAGGTTTATCATTTGGCTCACAATAAATGCAGAGAGAGGGGTCAATACCTTTTAGACCAGCAATGGTTTGCTCGATGACTACCTTGTATTCTTGTAGGACACCCATAAGTTGGGTTTCCTGGTCACAAGTTAAGTCTGATGCAATGATCACGAGAATGGTGTCATTGGGTCCTACAAATGCATACCTAAATGTGATAGAAAGTAGCTTCAATTTTAATTGGGTGCTCTCCCAATTGATGGTTTATAATCACTATCTTGAGTCAAATTCGCAACAATGGGTTGGTCCAATTCATCTTCTAGATGAAAATCGATTGTTCAGATTGTAGGGTGTTAACTTCTTTTATTTGGTTGATATGATTTTCTTGTTAGGCACTCGGACCATTTTGGGCTCTAGGGGTATCCTCAGTTCTCCCTTCCTCTTCCTCATCAATGGCAGTGACTAATTACCCTACTTACATTTTCATGCGGGCTAATGCTTGGATGTTTGAATTTAAAAGTTGGCCCGTGATCTGCATAAAGTCGGTATGTGACTTAATCAGGACTTCTAAGCTTTTCTCTAATGAATTGAGCATTTGGTCATCTTCAAACTCCCTCATTAATACATACGCATCATCCTTTCTGGTGAATTGAGGAAGCATGTTGAAGATTTTGGGGTTTGAACTCAAAATAATGATAAGCCATGGTCTGGGGTGATGTAATGTAGGTTGGTTGAGCCGAGTCAGTCAGATACCAATAATCCTTAAGACTTAAGGGTTTATGATTGAAATCACTCATCATGACTTAAGGGCTACTAGACTTGGTTTAAGGTTCAGAGTGGTTCTACTAATTATCCAGACTCTCTATTCCAAGAAGAAAGTTAAATTTATTTTTTAATTTTATTATTTTTTTATATATATGGAAGAGAAAGAGAGAAGGATAAGAAGAAGAAGAATTCTAGAGATGGGAGTCATAAGGAGTTCTAGACCTGACCTATAGATGATAGATGAGAGTATATTTTAATTAGGGTGAAATTGTAATGGCAAACAAGTTAGCATAAAATGGATTCTCTATTCTAGGATTAACCTAAATCTAGATAGCTCCCAACTGTTCCAAGACCGTCTTCGAACACTCCAAGTCCAAGACTGACTAATTAACTCGACCAAGTAAGTGTAAGAGATGGGAGGTCCCCTGCTTATTGCTTTCCTTAGACACCACTGAGTTGGCCAGATCAAACAATGAAACTAATTGAAAACCACCTTCTTAAACCACTTGCCTTAGACATCGAGCAATTAGCCAATCCGAACCCAGTCCAACTCTAAGGCTTTCTTATCCTATTGAGCTCGAATATCCTAGGGCCAACATCTAATTAATTTAATTTAGAGGCTTGGGTCAATGCAATATGAAGGGTGGTGGTTTTTGCGCTAAGAAAGGATGATCAAATCCCCATCTTATCTTGTTTAATTAGGTTAAGTACCCTTAAATCAAGAATGTAGAGATGCAATGCGAACACACTAGATGTCCAATACAAGTAAAAACTTTTAAGATTTAATTAATTTCTCTATATTAATTAAGTATTATAAGGTGTAGGGTTTGTTTCTTTATGTGTTAGGTTATGTAAAGCAAGAAAGTAACAGGTAGGTTTTAATTAAGTTAATTAGATTTAAAGAAATTTAGAGAATCTAATTAATTAAGAAGTAAATTATGCAAAGATTAAAAGGTAACTAGGTCTTCTACAAATAAAGCAAGCACTCAAATCTACTTTAAAGGCAGTCAATTATTTTAAGTTATAAAAAGCAATAAATCACTATGTTATAGAAAGCAGAAAATTCTTCTAGGTACCCTAACTAGAAAGCAATAAATCTACCATATATGAAAAGTAATATAAGGCAATAATTTAAAAAATATAAATAAAAGTAATTTGCAATTAAAATAAAATAGTAAATAATTTTTTTTAATTTTTAACTATTTTTCGAAAACAATCGTGCTTACATCCTCGACAGTGGTGCCAAAATTTTGATGTGTGCCATAATGCACCAAAGATAAAAATTAATCGACTACTGCTCCATAGAATAGGATGACTCGGGTGTTGATTCCATAGGGATCTAAGGTAATTATTTTATGAAAAAGAGTTATTTGATTGATTTAAAGTTTAAATACAGTAGAATGTTGGAAAGCAGTAGAATAGTAAAAGCAACTTTAATAAACTATAAAATAATCAAGAAGAAAAATTTGTCTTGAGTTTCAGTTCCATCTTTTAGTATTTAAGTCAATATTTGAGTCATGCAATCTTTCCATTGAATACATGCAATCTTATATGATGTCTGTTTCCTTGATCTAATTTTAATATAACCTATTCTACCAAGTATGAACCATATCTAAGAGGATCATGGCCTATTCCATAGATATAGATTATTTAGATGGTGAAATCAAAGTATAGAATATATATTTAATAAATCATACAAATTATCCTAACTTGAGCACAGATCGTATCTTTTCGCGATCACAATCTATCTCTTTAGTTATAACTTGTAAGAAAATAACATTGAAGCATAATAAGAAAGCATATAAAAGATAAATAAAATAATTTTATTACTCAATGAAAAGATAATACAAAATCAGGAGTATAAACTTTCATACGAAGACTTCTCCTACTTCTCAAAGACCAGAGACCTTAGCCCAACATGGTTTCGGTCCTTCTCACCATTGGCATCAGGACCTCCTCCCTACAGCATTTAGATCTCTCTACAATCTAAATA
This sequence comes from Elaeis oleifera, assembly GCA_000441515.1. Lineage (NCBI taxonomy): Eukaryota > Viridiplantae > Streptophyta > Magnoliopsida > Arecales > Arecaceae > Elaeis > Elaeis oleifera. Next base: position 4,553 of record KE508175.1, on the reverse strand, counting down.
AAATCTAAAAATTAAAAAAAACTTCGACTGCCTAGCCTACTATCTCTTGATGCCTTGATGCCCCTTTTCTGTATGCAGTCTCCTTTTTTTATAGAGTAAAACCTGATCGAAATGGAATAGTAATAGAGTTTCAATTGTATTCAAACTCCTCAACCCACACCTGCCATCTAATCGAGATCAAACGGCCCAAATCCCTCTCAAAACAAGCCTAAATCGGGTCAGTAGACTTCCTAACCATCTGATCCTTTCTCAAATTAAATCGCAACTATCGGATCGTGCTTTTAAATCCTTCAGAACTCTTCTCCCAGCCAAAAATCGCCTCAACTGTTAGATCAAATCCTTGGATGGCTTTGGATTGTTGGATCGCATAAGCTCTGTGGGCCACCACCGCTGGATATGAGAGAGCAGAACCATTGCCATCTGATACTATGTTCTGGAGCCTTTCAACTATTCGATGGTGCACAAATGAAGCTGCCCGCTGTGAACCCTGATAATGGACTAGTCCTGTGCACATGGATCGATGTGGACTGCTTAGGCGGGTTGTGGGTGTGGATCGTTGTGGACCGATGGTCAAATGGGTTGGTCCACTGGGTTTTTTTGATTTTTTTTTAATTTTTTTTCTTTTGGATCTTCATTCGGGATCCAAACTGAGTCCGATTTGAGTCCAATTTGAGTCCTTTTAACCAACAAATCAGGCTCTTTGTATTGATGAGAATCTTTTCTCTAAAGTACAAGTAAAGTAACAATTCTTGAGGGATAAAAGTCTATTAATAAATATTTTGATGCTTTTACTAGGATTTTATTGTACTTATCAGAGAACTATTTGATGTATGCCCTAGAAGCCAGATTGGCCAACACTTATACAACTTTCTTAGAGTATAATTTGTAAATTAACTTTATATTAATAAATTAGATTATTTTATTCATATTGTATTTATTGTGTCTGTAAATCATCCATTAGGTTAATGGATATAATGACGTACATTCTCAAGAGTTGAAAATTTGAGATATGTGTTATTATAGTTAACTCATAAATTACTTTCGATTATAGGATCATCACAGGGATGGTGATTGATTTGAAAGATTGGTATATAATTGAAAGAAGAGTGCCCTATAAGTCAATCATAAGTGTGTTACGATGGAACTTTTCTTTATAATTTTTTAACTCATGTAATGATATTTATTATTTGATAATAAATAAGGTATTGATTCATCATATTAGATGCATCTTATTATGTCTAAGATTATAATGAACTCCAAAGATTAGGATAATGATTTTAGGAGACATGAATGGGTCATGCTAGT
>KE508173.1:7018-26622 GCA_000441515.1 Elaeis oleifera | reverse complement strand
CTGGTAGTGGGCCGCTCGGGGCCACTCGGAGTTTGTTATGGAGAGTGGAGTGGTGTCCATTGTCATGACTTGCCAGAAAGTGATGGAGCCGCGTGGAATCCATTACAGGAAGTGGAGCAGAGTCGTGGCCATCATTGTGGCTTGCCAGAGAGTTCGATCCTATCAGCCAAAGCTCGGTTGGGGTAGCTCTCTACCTGGGAGGAGCTCAGATGTTTCTGAGGTTGCTGGCGAACTCATTGTCGTTGGGTGCTGCAGGCGAAAATCATCTACTGTAGATGCTCGGATGAAAATTTTCCATTGGTGAAGTTCGGCTTCGTGAGGATTCTGTAGAAGCTTGGGCGGCATTGGTGAAGTCCGGCTTCGTGAAGATTCTATAGAAGCTCGGGCGGCGTTGGTGAAGTCCGACCGACACTATTGAAGGTCGATGGCTGGGGAGGGGTACGGCAGACACCGAAGGTGGTTGGCTGTTGTGGAGACCTGACTGTTGGAGCCTATTCATTATGGAAGTTCGTCCGTGATCTGTTCGCCGTGGAGGTTCAGGCGAAGTCTGGCTCTTGTAGAGGTCCCGATGGGGATCGTTTATTGAAGAAGTTCAGCTGAAGCTCGCCTACAACAGAAGTTCGAAAAGAATTCGTTTACAATAGAAACTCGGATGGAGGCTTACAGTAGAGATCCGATGTGGACTGCGCGTAGTAGAAATTTGGAGTAGGCCGTCGGTAGTAGAAGCTCGGAGTAGGCCGCTTGCAGTAGGAGCTCAAGGCAGAGGTCCGACTCCCGTAGGAGCTCGGAGTAGTCCGTTTGCAGTAGAAGCCCGCCTGCAATGAAAGTTCGGGGCAGAAACCCGACTCCCGTGGGAGTCCGGATGAAATCCCGTCTGCAATAAAAGTTCGGGGTAGAAACCCGACTCCCGTGGGAGTCCGGATGAAATCCGGAGGCGGTTAGCCACCGTAGGAACGTGGACGGAGTCCGGTTGGAGAAGTTCGATCATTGTAGAAATTTGCCATTGGAGAAGTTCGGTTGCTGTAGAAATTTGCCTTTGGAGAAGTTCGGTTGCTGTAGAAATTTGCCATTGGAGGAAGTCTGAGGAAATTCAGAGATCAGTCAATCGCTGCGAAAGTTTGGCTGATCATGGAGTCCGGTGGGCACTCGGGGCAGTCCATCGGATGATTGAAGAAACTTGTCTTTGGAGAAGTCCGGAAGATTTAGAAGGAGCTCGTCCGTCAGAGGAGTTCGATCGACATCGCGAAAACTTGGCTGCCAAAGGAGCCCAAAAAAAGTGTTGCGTAGAGTCGGAAGGATCCCGAGAGAGTTGGTCTCTCACGGACTTCGGCTGGCGGTATTTTATACCCCACAAAAAATATTTTTATTGAGTACAAGAATTAAAAGATTGTTATCAATATAACCACTGTCATAAAATTTATTAGAAAAGAAAATAGAGCATCCATTTTTCATTAGCCTTATTTCATAACCTTGTTTTAATAACAAAGGTATAGAAATAATGTTTCTAATGACCTTTGGCATGTAATAACAATATTTAATTCTAAAATTTTGTTCGAAGGTAAATCAAGCATACAATTTTTCATAGTCTTGGAGCTAATGGACTCTCCATTTGCACCGTAAAGCTCAAAATCATCTCTTTTCAGATTTTTGATATTCTGTAGTCGCTGTAATAAATTATAAATATATGATCCACAGATGGTATCCAATATCCAAATATCAAAGTCTGAGCCACTCAATGAAAAATAGATCTGTATCATGTACACACCTTTTGATGCTTTACTCATACCCTACTTCAATCTTGTAAGATAATTCTTGTAATTATTCTCTTAATATCTAAATTTATCATAAATAAATAGATAATATCCATAGGGATATCTTTTGCCTTCTTATTTTTGTAAACATTATTGTTGACTGATCTAGGGTTAGAAATATCCAGAATATCAAAGTTCTTCTCCGATACGAACCTAATTTGTAAGTTTCTCAATCAATCTACATAATTTGGATCAGTTAACATATTTTTATTTATGGTTTCATGTAGTGAAAATAAAGAAGCCATAATGCATATTTAAATCTACATAAATAAAGAACAATAGTATACTCATGTTTGATTGCATAACTAGATGAGGTCTTTTAACTAGATATGTCTCTCACTATTTTGTCGGATACCATAGCCCTCTCCTATGGTAAACGAGAAATCCTAATATAATTTTTTAATGAGGTTGAGACTCTAATCCCTCGATGAAGCCTTGTGGATATCACAACAAACTTCAATGAATTCAAAGGTATGAAAATCTATCCAATTGCATTTTATACAATTCTCAACATAATCTTTGCCTCTAAAAATACTCGTAGCTTTGTGGATATCATAATAAACTATAGTATTCTTTAGTTAAGTCAGACCCTTTATTTTCATACAGCCATATTTAAAAAATACTATCCTTGTGGATATTACAATACAGTAACATATCCAAATATACCATAAAGCATATAATATACACCAAGACATCCCCACATCAATTTCTATAGCAAGTCTTGTAGATATCACAACAAACCTACTATGATCTTTGACAGGGTATTGACTAGGCATGAAGGAAGGTATATGTAGTGTTCAAAACACTGAGCAATCTTCATTTAAGAGTCGAACTAATCCAATTGGCCAAAAAATATTAAGATTGGTGGGGGTCCCCTCGTTGCTTTTCTTAGATACCAATAAATTGACCAGGCCAGCAAACAAAATCAATTAAAGAACTATCGCACTTGAAACATTCCTTAGATACCAATTGATTAATCGATTCAAGAAATAAGTCAGCTACTAGTTCACAACACTATAACTTAATATGATTTTTAGGAGGACTTTAGTGGTCTCATGTACGTCCTAATTCAACCAATCATAATGATGCACTATTATAGTTGTATCTTTATAAACATAACAACTAATCATATCTTTAAGATATAAAATCATAATCATATAACATGATTATAATATAGTAACTTAAGCATATCATATGCATGAAGTACTAATAACATGCATTAATATATAATACTTTTTCATAGTTTTTCTTCTTAAGACATCACAGGGCACCCCTACACGCCATAAGGGTATCCCATGGAATGAGAAAAGAGGATCTTTGAACCCTACTTGCTCTTATGACCAAACGGCCTGATGATGAATCTCAATTCGAGTACTAGGCTACTAAAGAGAAATTCTATACGTACATTATGCATTTAATATTATGTATCTAAAACATATCTCTAAGACATGTTAGGGTTTGGATGTTCAATTGGGTTCAACCATTGACCCGACTTGAACCAAACCAAAAATCCAAGCTTGATCACAATCAAGATAATATTCTAATCTTTGATTGTATAAATCAAGATAGACTCTGATATCACTATTGAATTCTGGTGGCACAGCGGAAGGGCTAGGTGTTTAAAATTTTCATTCAAAATACCTGACGTACCGCAAACCCTAATGTCCGAGAATCCTTGACTATAACAATCAAAGTATAATTAATGTGAACTTGTATAAGAAGAATACCTATAGCACTAATCGTAATTTTTACAAGGTGTCCAAATGTCCACCCTCCAATGATGATCCACACAAAAATTGGACTAAAGACGGCGCTCCTCCTTCACCTTGCTTCAAGAGTTCGAGCCTCTAGAACTCGACTAGCCTTGTATCGGTCAGATTTCTCCAAGAACCTGACTCGATCCTCTTAGAACCTCCTCTGAATTTTTGAATCCCCTTCTTTAGGACCTTCACAATCCTTGTCTGGATCTGATTAGGCTTTGTCTTAAATCCCAAAGTCTTGTCCTAAAACTAAACGGGTTGCAAGAAAGAAAGGAGAAGTATACGGGAGAAAATGGAAAGCTTTTCTGAATACTTCGGACACCTAGCATGCAAGGCCTTTATAGGCATCAGAGGGTGCCAAATTGTAAGGACACACCCCACTCAAAAGTCCTATCTAATTTGAATATCAAAAAATAAGAGATCCTTCAAGCAGAAAGACTCTTATCAATGATACGTCAGTTCAGCATTCCTCCCGTGTGTGCAACCAGAGAAGGGATGTTTTCGCATCCCTTCTCAAATTAGAAAATTCCACAATTTACCATGTGGAAAGAATAATTAATTATAATTTCAGATCACCTAATAAGGAGTCAAAAATCCCATAGAAGGATGTGTTCCTTGTGTCACTTCTTGCGAATGCTTATCACCACATGTGTGCACGCGAGGTGGGGCTTTTGGCATCTGTTTGTCCTTCTGATAAATCTATAAAAATTTCAGATAAATCTTCATAAAAAAGTTGATTAAAAGTGAAACATTATCTAATAGGTGGCATTCCATTTTAATCATATTTGATCTACAGAAGGACTCTTCAAAATATGAGGAGTTGCAAGACTTCACCGCACGTGCGTGAGATCCCTCTTTCTTTCCAATTTTTCTCCACCACTTATTTCTATAAAAATTACATCTCATACTTTGAGATGTGCATCAGAGGATGGAGGGTGATGTGGGCTACCACACATACCTGAATCCCAAGCCAGAAGGACTCTTCCCTCTGCTCACGCTAATGCGCGCATGAGTCCTCTTTTTTGCGCCAAGAGGCCTCATCCAAGAGGACTCTTGATTTTTGGTGTTAACTTGAGATGTGGTTTCACTTTTTGGGATACTTCTAGGTGGCACAACTTGACCCAATTGCTCACTAAATTGGGTTAGCAAATTAGCAAAGTATGAGACCAAATTGATCTTCCAAGGAGCTAGGATTTTCACACGTGCTAGTATGCTTACCGAGAACCCTGATTGGATCCAAATTTCAATCAACCTTATGAAAAGGGTCTTTGGATAATTTTTATATGTGTGTGACCTATTAAATTCCATATCTAGCCAGTAGTAGGTCCAGATACAAGTTGATCTAACTTGATTAGACTCCAATCTAACCGATTTAGGTCCAATCAAGCTAACCCGAGTGCAACAATTTGAATCTTTTCTAATTAACGATTGAATTAAACTCTTTAATTTGATCAAACCTACAAGTCAAGATTGACATCTAGCAATATATCATGATTATCCAAAAGATATAAAATTTGATAAAATATCAAATATATTCTTCAGTGGTAAGTTACCGTGCAATTTAATCCTTCGATCATCCCTGCATCCCGAATATGTTCATGAGTATGGAATTATGTCAAACTCAAATACATTCATATCGATTCTCCATTAACCAATAATGACTCTAATGATGAAGCATTAGAAACTCTTTCTAATCTTCTTCCTATTTTTGGTCAAAAGATTTTTTTTGAGTCATCTAGAGCATGATGTTCCATGATGTTTCATATTGATCTACTCATAACCTTAATACATGCTCCACCATATCTAGAACATCTTGTATATATTTTAATGCCATGCTTGGATATGAATCAAAATATGGGTTCATGTGCACAAGATTTCATGATGATCTCAGGTCTAAGGATCATATGCATAACTCTCACTTAGAGAACCATCTTTGATATGCAAGTAAGGCTTCTATAAATATTTTCTGCTGTCGAGTCAATTCAGTGGATTCATATCCAAATAAGCACCTACATCCTTGTACTAGTGTTTCACACAAATGGCTAGTGAGATCAGCCACCCTCTCCATCGAGCATATAAAGGATGTGCCAATCTATCCAAAATATTGATCTCTGACTCAATCCTCTTACGATCAGAAATATTTAAGATTAGAATTTTAGAGTTTTAGGTCTTACTAATATGACCCATTCATGTCTCTTAAAATCTTTATCCTAATCTTTGAGGTTCATCATAATCTTAGACATAATAAGATGCAGCTAAAATGATGAATCAATGCCTCATTTTATTATCAAATAATAAATATCATTATATGAGTTAGAAAATTATAAGAAAAGTTTCATCGCAGCACACTTACGATTGGCTTTTAGGGTACTCTTCTTCAGATACTTTAATGCAACTAAATGAGAAGCAAGGGAATACATACATATTTCTCGAATTCATAATTTTTGCAGAGCACGATGCATCGAAGATCTTGATGGTGGGAGAATTTTCGAGGTCGACAAAGTGCAACTAGCCGACGATGCCCCACCAGTTGAGTAGTCAATTTTTTAATATTTTTTGTTATGTCAGACAAAGAGCTGACTAGACTCTTATAAATATTTTTTGTTGGAATAAAGTAATAACTTTTTCAACCATGCAGTCATATTTTCTTCTTTTATGTTGCTATTTTTTGAATCATGCTGACTTCACATGGTTGCCATAAAATCAAGTTTAAATATAAGCCGATCAAAGACTTTTTGCACCTCGAGGCCGATCAAAAGTTGAGTTTAAATATATACTGATCAAAGGCTTTTTGCATATTGAGGTCGATCAGAGATCGAGTTTAAACATCTCAATGTCGATCAAAGGCCGAGTTTCAACATCTCAAGGTCGATTGGAGGTTGAGTTAAATATCTCAAGGTCGATCAAAGATCGAGTTTAAATATAAGTCGATCAAAGGCTTTCAACATCTTAAGACTGATCAGAGGCTGAGTTTAAATATCTCAAGGCCGATCAAATGTCGAGTTTCAACATCTCAAGGCTGATCAGAAGTCAAGTTTAAATATCTCAAGATCGATTAGAAGTCGAGTTTAAATATCTCAAGATCGATCAAAGACCGAGTTTCAATATCTAAAGATTGATTAGAGGTCGAGTTTAAATATCTCAAGGTCGATCAAAGATCGAGTTTAAATATAATCCAATCAAAGGCTTTCAACATCTCAAGATCGATCAGAAGTCGAGTTTAAATATAAGCCGATAAAAAACTTTCAACATCTAAAGACCGATCAAAGATCGAGTTTAAACATCTCAAGATCGATTAGAGGTCAAGTTTAAACATCTCAAGGTCGATCAAAGGCTGAGTTTCAACATCTCATGGCTGATCAGAGGTCGAGTTTCAACATCTCAAGGCCGATCAGAGGTTGAGTTCAAATATAAGCCCCTCATTGGTATTACTTATATCTGGAAGTATCGACGTTGACAAATTGGGGTGTTCATTCATGTGTATACTTCAGTAAAATTATAATATCACTGGTAATATATGCGGAGGTTAGCTGAGTTTCATGATCTTTGGAGTGGAGTTCCATCAAGCTGTTTCAGTTTATAAGTTTCGGAACATGCCACTTCATCCACTTGGTCAGAATCTTTCCAATTGGGTGATAGCTTTTTCTGCTCGGTAGGTTGTGAGATCTCGACGTGCTGCAGCACTAGATCGCCGATCTGGAACTCCTTAGACTTGACTTAAGAATTGTTGTATTTGGCCACCCTTTGTCGATAGGAGGCCATTCGCACGACAGCTCATTCCCTACTCTCCTCAACTAGGTCAAGGTTGGTTTGCAACCATTTCGAGTTAGTGTCCTCATTGCATTCCTCGACCCTGAGGGAAGGAAATCCAATTTCAACCGGTATAACTAATTCATTTTCAAATGCAAGGTTGAACAAAGTTTCTCCAGTCGGAATACTTTGAGTCATCCGGTATGCCCACAAAACATGATACAGCTTATCTACCCAAGACCCCTCAATCCAATTAAGTCTAGGCTTCAGGTCTTGCAAGAGTGTCCTATTCATCACTTCAGCCTCCCCATTAGCTTGCGGGTATCCAACCGAAGTGAAGCATTGTTCAATTCCAAGGTCCTCACAAAATTTTTGGAGTCGGAAGCCGCTGAACTGCCTACTATTATCAGTTACCAGCGCTCTTGAGAGACCATACAAATAATAGATTTTTAGGTGAAGTCTTTGACTTCAGCCTCTGTTATACGGGCTAGGGGCTCGACCTCCATCCACTTTGTGAAGTAATCAATGGCCACCAGGAGAAATTTATACTGACCTGAGGTCTGAGGAAAGAGATCCAAAATGTTCATTCCTTCTAAGCAAAAGGCCACAGAGCGGCGATAGGAGCAAGGGGCACCACTGGTTGATGTTGAACATTAGAAATCCTTGAACAATGATCACACCTTCTAACAAAATCAGAGGTATCCTTTACATCGAAGGCCAATAATAGCCTTGCCAAAGGATTTTATAAGAAAAAGTCTTTATGCCCAAATAATTTTCATAAATTTTCTCGTGGACCTCTCTTAGCGCATAGTCTGCTTCGAACGGTCGCAGACACCTCAGAAGTGGAAGAGAGAAGGACCACTTGTACAACTTGTCATCATAAAGTATATAGCAGGCAGCCTGCTTGCAGATTTTTCGAACCTCCCAACTGTCAGATGGTAATTTGCCCGATCTGAGGTACTTTAGCAAGGGGTCAATCCAGCAAGGCTCTTCATCAATCTGTGGGATAGCAAGAGGTTCTTCCAGGCTTGAGGTTCTCAATGTCTCAATATAAGTCCCTTTTTGAAATTCAGGTGGTAAAGAGGCTGCTAGCTTTGACAGTGCATCCGCTCATATATTTTGTGTCCGAGATATCTGTTGGATATCAAAGCTTAGAAAAGATGTGGTCAGTTCTTTACCTTTTGAGGTACCTCTTCATATTTTCTTTCGAGCTTTATATTTACCCTTGACTTATCCCGTCACCAATTGAAAATCACTGAAGACTTTCAAATGTTTAGCTCTCACATCTTGTGCAAGTCTTAGCCCGACAATTAAAGCCTCATACTCTACTTCATTATTGGTGGTTGAAAATTCAAACCGTAGAGCGTACTCTGCTACATCGCCTTCCGATCCGGTTAAAATGATCCCAGCCCCTGATCCTAATGAATTGGAAGATCCATCCACATGAAGAATCAACTGGTCTTCAAAATCAAAGTTTAGATTTATTTGTTCCTCTAGCACCATTAAGCTACCTTCTGCAGCCTCCGATCTTTTCTCGTCAGGGATGGTGCACTCAAGGATGAAATCCACCAAGACCTGAGCTTTAATTAAAGGCCTTGGATAGAACTTGATGTCGAACTTGAAAAGCTACAAGGCCCATTTTGCAATCTATCCTGACATATCCAGACGGTGGAGGACTGCTTTGATCGATTGGTCTGTGAGCAATACTATTATGTGAGCTTGAAAATAGGGCCGGAGTTTCTTTGCCATGATGACCAGAGCAAATATATACTTTTTAACTTTGTGTATCCGATTTCTACTTCTTGAAGGACTTTACTTGAGTAATACATTAATTTTTGAATTCATCCTTCTTCTCGAATAAGAACCGAACTAATTACTGTTGGAGATACAGTAAGATAGAGTAACAATTCTTCTTCCGATTGGGATTTTGTAAGCAAGGGTGCCGAGCTGAGGTATTACTTTAGATCCTCAAATACTTTCTGACACTCAATTATCCATTGGAAGTCTCTCGACTGCTTGAGGATTTGGAAAAATGACAAACATCTCTCAGTCAATCTAGAGATAAAATGATTGAGAGAAGCGACCCTTCCAGTGAGGTGTTGGACTTCCTTTACATTTTTTGATGGGGATATCTCCAGAATCATCTTAATCTTCTTTGGATTCACCTCAATTCCTCATCAGGAGACCATAAATCTGAAGAACTTTTTAGAGCTAATTTCGAAAGAACATTTTGTGGGATTCAACTGCATCAGGAATCGACATAGGGTGCTGAAGGTTTCTTGGAGGTTGGCTATGTGATCCGGAGTTGCTCGATATTTACCAATATATCATCCACATAGACCTCCATATTGCGATCATTTTGATCTTTAAACACTTTATTCACTAGTCGCTGGTATATTGCCCCAGCATTCTTAGCCCAAAGGCATCATCCGGTAACAGTAGAGTCCAGAGTCGGTAATAAAAGCTGTTTCTCCTCATTCTCAGGTGCCATCCGGATTTGATTATAACCGAAGAAGGCATCCATAAAAGTGAGGAGCTCGTGCCCAGAAGTGGCATCAACCAATTGATCTATCTAAGAGAGAGGATAGCTATCTTTGGGACAGACTTTATTCAGGTCAGTGAAGTCGATGCACATGCACCATTTCCCATTCGCCTTCTTGACTCGTATCACGTTGGTAAGCCAGTCAGGGTATATTGCTTCTCGGATGAAACCAGCCTTGAGAAATTTATCTACTTCCTCAGTAATTGCTTTCTGGCGCTCTAGGACAAAGCTTCTCTTCTTCTGCTTTATAGGATGGAAGGTTGGATCCACTCTCAAGTGATGGGTCATCACCTCCGGGTCTATGCTAGGCATATCTACTACTATCCAAGTAAATAGGTCTGTATTTTTCAGCAAGAGAGGAGTTAGCCAAGCTTTGGTTATCGGATCTAGGGATGATCTGATTTTCATAGTTTGATGGAGAATTTCTTTCCTCAGAGGGTCCTCTACTAGATCCTCAGACGGCAAAGCATGCTCCTTAGCTAGATCGTCGCGGATGTCCAAACCTATTGGGACTTCAGGTTGGGACACCGTTGGTTGCTCCTTTACCCATAGCTTAGCGGCAAAACACTGTCGGGCCACGGTTTGATTGCCTCGAACTTACCCACCCCAACTTGTGTTGAAAATTTCATCATCAAGTGGTAGCTTGACACCACTGCCTTCAGTGCCCCTAGACTAGGTCGGCCAAGTATTATATTATAGGCCGATGATAGATTAAGCACAAGAAAATCAACATGGATTGTCACTTGTCTGGGTTAGTTCCACCGTAAGGGCAGTCTTATAGTTCCCTCTAGAATTATCGAACTCTCAGAGAAACCTTGGATAGGAGTACTGAATTTACTTAGCTGTTCTGAAACAAACTCTATTGGAGTGAAGGCAGCAAAGTACAAAATGTCTATCAAACTTTCATTATCAATAAAAATATGGTGTACATTGTAGTCAGCAATATTAGTAGTAATAACCACTGCATCATTATGCGGGGTTTGTACACCTTCAGCATCTTATTCGATGAAGATTATTGATTCCTCGAGTTGAGGCTTCTTCGCTGCATGCGGCTCCACCGATCCAGATGACCCCCTAGTTATCATGTTAATTTACCTTGTAGGGTCAATCTTTTGCTACCATCCACCCCTCTACCTATGGTTGCACCAGAACCAGTTGAGGTTGAGGCTGAGAGGGATGGCACTATTGCTGCTGAAGCACGAGATGCCTCCACTGCTGTTGTCCGACCCTTGGAGGATATTAGCATGGAAGACCTTATCATCGGATGAACCGATCCAGCATCCCTCCAGATCAAATGCTCAATTTTCTCTTTGAGCTGGTAACAATCTTCGATATCGTGATCGTGGTCATGATGATAGAGGCAATACTTGTCTGGATCAAGGTACCGTAGGTTCGTCCATATCTTTGGAGATGGAGGCAGCTCAGCTCGCACCTCCATCAAAATCTTTCTCTTTGAAGTATTCAAAGGAGTGAGGTCGTCAAATCACCTCAGGGGCGAACGATTCCTCCTCGGTAAAATATTTCTTCTTCTCGACAGGGACCTTGAATGGTGGCAATTTTTATCATTTTGCTTAGGCGAGCAAGCCCCACCCTGCTCTTGATTCCCTATAGTTGGGGTTACTCGGGCGGCTTCTTCCGTCAGAGAATCTTCTAATCAGGCATATTCTCTGTCTGAGCCAGCATTTCAAAAAATCCTGAGAAAAGTCTTCAATAGTGACTTTTTGAAGTTGCCCATCAACAATCCACCCTTCAGGGCAGACATTGCGATTGAGTGATCTAGGTTGCGGACTTCCAACATAGCTCTGTTAAATCGAGCTACGTAAGATCAAATGGACTCGCTCTCCTTTTGCTTGATGATTTGGAGGTAGTTTGAGTGCTTCTGTTATCACCAACTGGTGATGAAATAGGTAGCAAAGGCTTGGCTCAACTGCCAAAAAGAATGAATAGAGGCCGGCTTTAGACTGGAGTACCAATATTGGGCCACCCTTTCAAAGTGGAGGGAAAGGCCTGGCATAGGAGAGCGTCGAAGCATTCGAAAGAAGTATGACTGCTCGAAAGTAGTTGACATAATCGATAGGGTCTGTGGTTCCGTCATAGCTCTCCAGTTAAGGAACCTTGAAGTTTGGTGGGATAGGTTCCTGGAGAATACTCACCATAAAAGGCAGTTCGGAATCGAACCCATTGGATGGTGCTGACGAGTTGTTGCAAATCTGCTGGATCTTCCAATCAATTTCTCAAAGTCTTCACTCGACTTTCACATCTAGGTTGGTATGTGCTTCAGAGCGCAGAGGAGATTGCCGGTTGGGGTTGAATCATGCCTCGATTGAGGACTCGGAGACTGCCGTCTCCTAGGTTCTTTGGTCTAATCCACTGTCAGTCACTGGGCTGGAGGGATTTGGATTTGATTCGCCAGCTACGGTACCAGCAGAGGTTGGATCACTGCCTGAATGATAGTTGTGAGTTGCTGCACCTACTAAAAATAGGTTGAATTGCTTCGTGGTCCTTATCGCAAGTTGCTGTACTGACACAAGAATTTCCATTGATGCTGGAGGTGCCGGGGCAGAATGGTTAATTCATCACGCACCTGTCGGGAGGTGGAGGTGCCGGTTCATTGGGAGGAAGTCCTGCACGGAGCCATCATCAGAAATTTCTAACTTGTCTGCTTCTTTTATAGAATTGGAGATTTGATCCTTCCTCTATCTGTTGCAGCTTGTTTTGGTTGACGTTGAAAGATAAGGAAACACTGCACTGGAGCAACCTGCAAAAAAGTTTAGGCCAAAAGATTATGCTCCAATGAGGATCTTCCAATGCTTAAGTCAGAATGTGCAAACAGAGAAATAGAGTTTTGAGCTCAATGAGAATGGATTACTTATCTGGATGCTTGGAATTTGAATATTTAAAGAGGAGACGACTGTGCAACCATTTTTGGAATACAGGCTGGCCGAATTTGGTATGGTTATTGGTTGTAATTCTCTGAATTAGATGGTTATACTGACATGATTCTCCAGATCAGGTGGTTACACCCAGACAAGAATGATCGCTGTGGCCAGTTGGTGCCTACCTGTTAAGCTTGAGCCTGGACGATCTACTTCTAAGAAAGATCAGAGAGTGCGGTATGCCAACTAAGAGTTGGGATTGATAGTTTTCAATCAAGACTTGGTTAGATGGGTTGATTTGAAAGTCTAGCCGACCTGCAGTTACTATGCTGATCAGAAATTATCCCAATATGTGAGCCGAATAAGGATCGGATGCGACGGGAGATCGACTAGCTCTTTTAGATCAGAAGTCGGGTTAAGAACATGCTGACGAGAGATCGGAGAGAATAGCCTCTGATCAAGGATCGGGATGGACATTTGCCGATCAAGGGTTGGGCAAATCTCAATAATTAGGCTGCTTGACAATAATTAGGCCGCTTAAGAGGTGCCGATACAGACCTGATGGGTCGTAATAGGCTTAAGTCTTCATACATCACCGACCCATTCTGAATCACTCTTAACAGATATACACCCCAATTAAAGAAACTTGAATTTAAGGAAAGAGTTACCTACCTAAATAAAGTATAAAATATAGAGTATATGTGGATTATCCTAAACTTAGTAACCAGATCTCTACACCTAAATCAAGTGTGGAGATTCACATCAAATGGTGAAGGAAAGGCCAGGATCATTAGCACTATAAAAAAAGAAAAAAAAAAAGAAAAGTAGTGTGAAAGCTATCTTAATTCAAGAGTTTAATTTGGGGGTATATAGAAAATTAACCAAAATAAGTGATAAGAGAAGATCCACTTGTCCTTTACACGTAGCACCCGAATGCTAAGTTAGTCATCACAAACATGTGCTGTAGATCTTTAGATATATTCTAAGGAAGTTTCTGATTGTACTGACTATGAAATTTACTTCTAAAACTTAATACTTAATTAGTAAATACTTGCTAAAACTTTTTGATTTTCAATCCTAGATCTACTTTTGTAAAGGAGAATCTTAATGAAATATGGTGATACTTTTATTGCATTGCTAAGGGACTAACAATGAGTAAGTTAGGGGGTGTGATAAGTCATATATTTGTATATTTATTTTAAATATTTTAGGTAATTAATGGTGCTAACATCTTCTAAAAATTCTAATTTTATAAGTAAATTAGATTTTTTTATAAAATAATAATTTTAAAAATAAATTAGAACATATTTATAGAAAAAATAGATGTCAAGCTGATTGATCAATCTAAGAACCAAAATAAGTTCATACTCATTAAAATTTAATAATATTAATTTATATTTTTTCTATCCGACAAGCACAAAATTGAAGCAAAATAGGACCAAAATTAGCAAAATCACCCAAAAATCAATTTAAAATGATCTTCGATGCATGGTGGACCAGTCGCTCGATCCACGAGTGGCTCACGAAATAGGGCAGGGTCTACAGCATGATCCATAGACCACGCAATGTTGGGTTCATGCACGGTAGAGGGGAACAGTGGCCCTCGATTTTTATCATGGCATATGGGTGATGGCTGGCTTCTGTGCGCTGACGGATGGCCCAAATTGTTTTTAGGAGGAGATTCGATGGCTGTGGTCGCTACTGATCGGGATAACTCAATAGAAGAGATCTTTTGCATTGATCAATGGCTCAAAACAAATATGATGAAGTGATCGAATAGCTGACATTGATTTTGATGGAGATAAGGCTTGATGAAGTGATTTTTTGGACTGATCTAGAGTGTTGATGCAAGATTCGATGGCCAGAAATAGGGTACACGAGATAGACATAATTTTGATATATTTTGGAACTCTATTTCTACTAGAAAAAGAAAAATTTACTTATAAATAGAGGGGTCTGAGAACAAGAGAATAAGTAGATAAAAATAGAGAAAATTGATAGAAAAATAGGAAAAAAATAGAGAGAAATTGCAGAGATCCAAAGAGAAGAAGAAGAGAAGCCCAGTGCGCTCCAAAGAGTTTGAAGGAAGGAGAGATCATCAACCATCTTTTCAACGAGACAGTACCAATCTACTTTAGATCTTTGTTATAGTTTTATTTATTTTAATTTTTTAAAATTTATAATTAAATTTATTTTAATTAATAAAATTTATTTTATATATTTTAAATTTTATTTTTATTTTATTGTAAGTAGAAGCTAGGATCTAGATAGTAGATCTTAGTATCAAATTTATTTTCACACTTTTAATTTAATTTTTTGATTTAAATTACTTTCTCAAAATTTTTTGATAAAAATCAAAGTTATCAAATCGAAGTACTATCTTCTCTGTGGATTCGACCCGACTCACTACTCTCTACGTATTTTAATTTTTAAAATTAATTAAATTTAATAATCACGATGTCCTAACGACAACATTGGGTGATCCTATCGAACTAGAAATGGATGCTATGTAAAGGCCTGACTCCCAAAAATATCTTGATGCCATAAAATTTGAGATGGATTCTATGGAGATCAGTGGTGTATGTACATTGATTTATCCACCAAAGAGATTAAGTCCATCGGGTGTAAATTGATTTTCAAAAGAAAAGAAGAGCGGATGAAAAATAGAGACCTATAAAGTCCGTCTAGTTGTCAAGGGATACCGTCAGCATTATAGTATTAACTATGATAAGATGTTCTCTCCTATGACAATGCCCAAATCTATCTGGATCATGCTTGCAATAGTAGCATCCTTAGATTTTAAGATCTGACAAATAGATGTCAAAATTGCCTTTCTTAAGGAAAACTAGAAGAAGAGGTGTATATGATACAACCTAAAGGGTTCACATCCTTAGATGAATCTAAAGTATGCCAGCTGAATAGATCCGTCTGTGGACTGAAGCAAGCATCTAGGAGTTGGAACATATATTTTGATAAGATTATCAAAATGTATGGCTTTGTTAGGAGCTGAATAGGTTCATCTATAGACTGATTGATGATTATGAATCGTTGAAGGGTATAATCGTCAATATGATTGATGATTAACCCTATGCAAAGGTTGTAATAAATAATTCACTAAGGATTACTAAATTATAGACAGCTTAATTAGTAATTGGATTACTAATTGGCTCAATTTGATTGAGCAATGAGGATTGGATCAAGTCTAATTGAATTGGGTTCAATTAGGTTTGATCCAATTAGGTTGTTATATAACCTAATCGCTAAGGGAGACCAATTCCTTATTTGATCAAGATTTAGTTTCAATTATTTTCTAATTGGATTAGGATCTAATTAGGTTCCTAATTGGATTAAAAATTCTTTATCTTTGGATGTGATCAATTCCTAAACTGGTTAGGAATCAATTAAGCACCAAAAGGAGTCCCAATCTACTAGGACTCTCCCTCTCCCTTGGCTGCCCTATGAGAAACCGCCCCACCTTGCGCATGCCTAAGAAGTTGTGCCATCTTATTGTAGCGTGAGATATGTCATGCCAAAAATCAGGAGCATGCCCTTTTCTCATCGCCCACATGGATTAGATAAGGTAGATTTTAAATTTGATTTAAAACTTCCTTATCTAGATATATTTGATATCATCTAACTTCCTTATCTTGATGAGATTGGATCTCATCCTAACTCCTCTACACCATAACCTTTTGTGCGACAAAAGAGGGGCCTTTTACCATGGAAATAAAGTGGGGCATGAGGGACTTTGTGTGAGAAGGTTTTATCAATGCAATAAAAAGGGGTGCCAGTTTTAAGGGTGGGTGGACTTCTTATTTGGCGTAGGTTTATTTTGTGGTGCCTCCTCCTAAACCCTAATCCACTCTTCTCTATAAAAGGGGTCCAATAGTTGGATGCCCCATATGAGAGAGAGAGATTAAGAGGAGAGCTGGTCTCCTCTTGGGCATGGGTTCTTCCTTGGCGCTAGGATTTTGAGTGAGAGGAAAAATCAAGAGAGAAGTTGTTCTCCCTTGTCTTCTTCCATCAATCTTTTCCTCCTCTATTGATCAGCCTTCAAGAACCTCTGAAAAGAGCTAGCATTTCAGGGAGGTCGATCTGATCATGTTTCGTGTGGATATCTATAGAGGTCGGATATGTGTGCGGTTGGGAGCAACATACAAGCCTTTGATATTCAGCTGCGGTGATCATCGACCCCACTCAGGTATAGAGATTTGATATCTATCATATTTTAGATTAGATCTAAATATTTTAGATATTATTTTCAGATTATGTATACATATTTCATATCATATGATCCATGCTTATGCAGTCTTAGATTAGATCTAGTACATGGTAGATTAAATAGTTTAATCTGGTTTGCTTTCGCTTATAAAATTTTTAAATTCATGCATAAACTACCCTAGCTTTCCTTCAATCCTCTTACAGGCCTACCAGTATCAGGATCTTCGACACCCTTGGATACCTCCTGTGGTGCGAACCGCAACATCATGCCTCTCTGTAACTGCTCTGCCTAACACTCTACTTTACCCTCGATCTCCTGTCAGTGCTCTGCAGTGTTTGCTCTGCCCGTTGCGCATACTCGGCGCCTGCTGAACTCCTCTTGACTGCTGCCTGAGCCTCATATGGTTGATGCCCCTCTTTGCTCATTGGACTCTTCATAGCTGCACACACACAGGTACCTTATTGCCCACAGGGCTATTTATATTGGGTTCTGATGGCGCAGAGGAAGGACTAAGTGTTTAAATTTTTATTCAAAATATCCGATGCACCAAAAATCCTAATGCCCAGAAACCCTTGACTATATCAATCAAAGAACTATAAATTAACTTGGATAAGAAGAATACCTATAGCACTAATCCTAATTTTCATGAGGCATTCCAGTGTCCACCCTTCAATGATGATCTATATAGAAATTGAACCAAAGACAGCGCTCCTTCTTCTCCTTACTTCAAGAGTTCTAGCCCCTAGAACTCGACTAGCCCTGTACTGGTCAAGTTTCTCCAAGAATCTAACTGCACCCTCTCAGAACCTCCTCTGAACTTCTAATTCTCCTTCTTTAGGACCCTTACAATTTTTTTTTGGATCAGATAAGGCTTTGTCTTAAATCTCAAAGCCTTGTCCTAAAACTAAGATAGGTTGTAAGAAAGAAAGAGCAACGGAGATAAAATTGAAAACTTGATCTGAATGCCTCGGACACCTAGCACCCAGGCCTTTTTATAGCCACCAGAGGGATGCCAAAAGAGAGGGACATACCTTATAAAAAAGTTTATCTGATCTGATTATCAGAGATAAGAGTTTCTTTAAGCAAAAGGACTCTTTCAATGATACGTCGATCAACACCCTCATTTGCGCGTGCGATCAGAGAAGGGATGTTTTCACATCACTTCTCAAATCAGAAAAATCCACAAAAATCTATGTGGATAGAGGATTCAATCTTGCTCTTAGATCACCTAATAAGGAGATCAAAAAATCTACAAAAAGAAGTGATCCTTACACCTCTTCATGCAAGTGCTGATCACTACATGTGTGCACATGTGAGAGAAGTTTTGGCATCCGTTTGGCCATCAGATAAGTCTGAAAAAATTTCATAAAAATCATCAAAAATAGCTTGTCAAATGTAGAATATTATTATAAAAATTGTTCCAATTTAAAAGCATTTTATTAGGAGAAGGACTCTCTAAAATATAGAGAGATGCGATGCTTTTGCACACACGTGCGAAACATCCTTCTCTTTTCCAATTTTCTTTGCCCCAAAAATTCTAGAAAAAATCTATCTCATGCTTTAAGATATGAATAAAAGGATAGAAGGTGATTTGGGCTACCACACATATCCTAATCCCATACCAGAAGGACTCCTCCTTCTGCCCATGCCAACACTTGCACGCAAAAACTGTTTTGTGCCAAGAGTCCTTCACAATTTGGACTCTTCATAATTGGCATTAATTTGAGATTTTATGCCCCAATTTAGGCTACTTCTAGGTGGCACGACCTGACCTAAATGCCCACCAAATTGGGCTAGCTAATTAGCAAGGGATGAGACCAAATTGATCTCCAAAAGAGCTAGGGTTTTCACACGTGCTAGCATGCTTACTGGAACCCTGAATGAATCCAAAATTCTAATTAACCTTTTTAAAAGGGTCTTTGGCCAATTTTATATGTGTGTAACCCATTGGATTTCACATCTAGCTAGTAGTAGGTCTGAATATATGTTGATCTAATTTAATTAGATTTCAATCTAATCGATTAAGGTCCAATCGAGCTAATCCGAGCTCAACAATTAGAATCTTTTCTAATTGACGATCGAATTAAATCTTTAATTTGATCAAAATCTATAAGTCAAGATTGATATCTAGCAACGTATCATGACTATTCAGAAGATATAAAATTTGATAAAATATCAAATATATCCTTTAGTGGTAAGTTACCGTACAATTCAATCCTTCGATCATCCCTGCACCCTGAATATGTTCATGAGTATAGAATCATGTCAAACTCAAACACATATTCATATCGATTCTCAAGTAACCAATGATGACTTTGATAAAGAAGCATTAGATACTCTTTCTAATCTCCTTCCTGCTTTTGATCAAAAGATTTTTTCTGAGTCATCTAAAATTGAGAATATACAGAATGAGATCTCCTCTTACTAGGAGTGATCGATTCTATGTTGTCCTACTCACAACCTTCATACACACTTCAGCATATCCAGAATATCCCGTACATGTCTTAATGCTATGCCTAAGTATGAACCAAAATATAGGTTCATGTGCACAAGATTCCATGGTAGTCTCAGGTCTAAGGATCACTTGCACAACTCCCACTTAGAGAACCATCTTTGACATACAAGTAAGGCTTTCATAAGACA